>DWHP01002465.1:0-14438 GCA_018247895.1 Parnassius honrathi
TGGAAAGAATGAATGAGGAAAGAGTGACAAAGAAAATTTATGTTGCAGAAGTGAATGGCAGAGTCAGAAAGGGACGTCCTAGGCGAAAATTTATCGACTAAATTGGCGATTTATTGAAAACAGGCCAAATTAGGAGTTCCCTTAACGTATATGGATGTAACGGAGGCCAGAGGGGTGTGTCAGGATCGTGCCAAATGGAAGTCTGTAGTCTCTGCCTACCCCTCTGGGTGACAGGCACGAGTGTTTATGTATTATTTTTTATGAATAGACGCATAGCTACTGATAGTTGAAAAGCTCTCGCGAGCTTTGTCCTAACTACTAGTTATTGTACTCGCATTAACGCACTATTACGTTTGTATTAGTATTTACGTCATAAGTATTTACATGTACAAATTTTAACTACATTTACCATTGATTACACAAGAAGCCACTATGCAAAATAAAGAGAGTGACCGCAATTTAAAAAAATCTAAATTAATCTCAATAATGATGAATTAATGATCACAATGATGAATTAATGAACAAAATTCTTTGCGTGGTAGAGCCATGCCGCAGCTATATTAATTGTATAGTTGTATCACGAATGGATCGGCTCGACCGGGGAAGGACCACGCTCTCACAGAACACTAGCGTCAAATAGCAGCTTAATGCTGCTGTGTTTCGTATGGTGAGTGTAGAGAACCGGATACCCTTTTTACTGGAAAAGAGCATTCCATGTCTGTCCTCAAGGCTGACAACGCATCTGCATTTTGATTCGCACACGAGGATAGATGTAGATGTCTATGGGCCACAGCAATCACTTACCATCAGTTGGACTGTATGCTCGCTTGTCACCTTTTTCCTATAAAAAAAAACAATGAAACATGAACAAATGAAAATAAAAAATGCTAAAAAATATTTTTTAACTTATATGTATATATATATATATATCCACTACCCCATATCGTCTTGAGGCTATCGCAAGAGGCTGCAGAGGGATATGGAGGATGGGCAGCAGTTAGTAGCAACTACGGCAATAACCACTACGAGGCAATCTGTGGAGGAGGCCCATAGTTCAGCAGTGATGACGAACCAGCACACAATTCCCCCGATATCAATTAGACGATGCGGTCTATAGACTACTACATCCACCCGCGATAAAGAATCAAAATGCAGCTAGCATCGCTGAGGGTTAAGACGGAAAGCCTAATTATTATTAGTAAAAAGTTACCTCGTTCGCGCGACTCTTCATACAAAACACATCATTATGTTTGTTAACTTATTTTTTATTTCTGACGTTTCGGATGCTTTACAGCACCCACGGTCATGGGGGGGGGGGACTGAGATTCTTGACGTCGCAAAGTCATAGTTAGTCCAGCTACCTTTAGTTTTTAAAAATAAATTTTAGTTCCGATCTACGTAAAATGAGCTTACAGTATCTTGAAGTCTTGCAATGGTATGCTTGGTTTTATTTTGTTGACAATTATAACAAAATAGAATAAAATTGACACTTTAATTACTGAACATATAGAGTTAAGATGGTCTAAAAATGCAGTTACTTCATTTGGCTTTATATAGGCATTTTTCACCGAATCTTCTAGAATGTTCCAGCAAATACCGGTCCCGACCGACTCCTGCTTCTTGATACTGGATGGCGCTAATAGTTACCCGCTTTATACCGCGCATAAATTATGGCATGCAATACTGCTCCCTCATAAGACATTCTCGTCTCGAGCATTATCAACGCCATAGTAACGCGCCAGTCGATCCACATGGATGATTTTAGGAATACCTCTGTATCCGGTAGGTTACGTCGTTGATCCTGGTCACAATCCGGTACGAGCCGTCCCATTTAACTAAAAGCTTAGGAGAATTTCCTTTGCTGCGGACTGGATTGTGCAACCACACTAGTGAACCTTCGTCGAACCCTTTGTTGTTAATTTTGCGGTCATACCGGGTTTTCATCTTTTCAGACATTTGATGCTCATAAATGTAATTTATTTTGTTCCGTAAGTCATTTGCATAATCGGTTATACTGCGTGGGGCATCAAGTGATATCCCGATGATCAGGTCTACAGGCAGTCCTAATTCTTTTCCAAAGTTTGTGAAGGCTGGTGTCACTGGTGTACTTTCGTGAACAGCGCTTCGATATGACAACAAAAACGGTTGTATGTGCTAATCCCAAACTCGTTTCCGATTGTCTACAACTTTTGCTAGGTACCTCTCCAATGTCTGATTAAATCGTTCTACCAATTCGATCAGATTGCGGGTAGTAAAAAGTCGTTCTTGTTTTATGTGTACCCATAACTCGGCAAGTTCCTCCTCGGCAAGATCCTGGAACATTTGAGACTCGAAATTCCTTCCATGATCGCTATGAATCTCTAAAAGTACTCCAAACCGACAGAAGACTTCATGAACTAGTTTATCTGCAACTGTTGAAGCGTCTTGATTTGGAATGGCGAAGATTTCTGGCCACTTAGTGAAGTAATCCATCACAACCATTAAATAATTTTTACCACTTTCACTTTCCGTAAACGGCCCTGCCACGTCAATGGCTATTCTCTCCCATGTTGCACCAAAATTGTACAACTTCAGCGCACCTCCAGTACGAGTCTACGGTCCCTCTACAGCCGCAAAATTTGAACATTTGCGACACCAGTCCTCGACATTGTTTCGACAGTGAACCCAGTAAACCCGTTCTCGGATCTTTAGTAGAGTTCATTTAACTCCCAGATGGCCTCCTGAACAATCATTATGATAGAGCTGTAGAACATCCGGTACTTTAGTACATTTGCAAATGACAGCTGTCTCCCCGAACGTTTTCCTATTTACGCCAAAGAACTCCATCCTGAAGCAGCAAGCTGTCCCATTGGGCCCAATGGTTTTTCGTGGTCGAACTTATCGCTGAGACGTCGCTCCACCTGGGCTCGGGAGCACCGCCTTTCATCGGTTCTAGAATCGGCTTGATGTCTGTATCTTCCTGCTGTGCCTGCATTAAGCTCTCCTTCCACTTGTTGCTGTGGTTGTCTGTCTTAATCATCCTCACAGATACCACTTCCTTACTCTCTTGCCCAGTACAATGCTTGCAATCTTCAGAACAAGGTCTTCTTGACAATTCATCTGCATTGCCATGAGATTTCCCGCGGCGATGTTCGATGACAAAGTCGTAATCCTGCAGTAGTTCAATCGCAACTTATCCTTCTGGATTTTTGAGCTGCAATAGCCATTTCAGTGCAGCATGGTCAGTTCGTAAGTGAAATTTCCGCCCCAGAAGATATTTGCTAAAATACTGCAACGACTTTACACCAGTACAATTCCCGACTTGTGGCACAATACTTCCTTTACGGCTTTGACAACGACTTGCTGTAGTACGCTATCAGAACCTCTTGATTACTATTCCGTTGTGACAACACACAGCCAAGTCCTATATGACTTGCATCTGTGTCATCTATAAATTCCTTGCCTGCATCAGAGTACCCCAGAATTGGTGTTTTGCACAGACGGTCCTTGAGCTCCTGTAATGCGATACTGCAACTTCCATCCCAGCGGAAATGTCGCTTCTCCTCGGGTAGCTTGTGCAGAGGATTGGCTATATCTGCAAAGTTCTTCAAAAAAACGCCGATAATAGGAGCACAAACCCAAAAATGCTCTAGCCTGCGTCTTGTCTTTTGGAACCGACCTTCTTCCGACACTACATACCCCAAAAAGTTAACTTGCCGTTTGAATAGTGAACATTTCTTCGGACTCAACTTGAGGTTGGCACTCTGAATCTTCATGAGTACGCGTTGCAGGTTTTAAAGGTGTTCCTCAAACGTACGGCCTACGACGATGATGTCATTCAAGTAGTCCAGACAAGCATTGCCAATTAGATCGGTAAGTACAAGATCCATCAACGTTTGGCATGTCCAGCGTGTCAATTCTTGGCAAGGGATAGCTGTTCTTCTTCGTAACGTCGTTTAGACGGCAGTAGTCAACACTAAACCGCATGCTGCCGTCTTTCTTCTTCACTAGCACCACAGGTAAACACCATGGATTAGATGAAGGTTCAATAACACCATCTTTCACTATTCCCTCAATCATGGTATCCACTCCCATTCCGCGTGCTACCGGCAATTTTCTCAGCCACTGACGGATAGGCAATTCTTCATTTTTATTTTGTGTTGAACTAAGTTCTCCGTGTTTAGCTTCTTCGTGTTTATTTTGTGTTGAATTAAGTCTTTCCTACGTCGGCATCGTTTGACGAGAAAACATCGACGTACTAGTGTAACAACTTCTCATCATTAATAAAAGTAATCATTTCATTCGGGGAGAGAATGCTGCGATAGTCTTCTAAAAGTGTGGTCACTCTCGTTTTTGCATACTTGCTGGGGGTCCCAGTCGACATATATATATTGGCACCGGCGCAACCAATCCACTTCCTCACTAGTACCAACCAATGTGCCTTTTTCTATAAATTTCCTGGTCACAAAGGTTCAGCACACGTACTCATGGGATGTCAGTGGTTCTCACCAAGGTTCGAGCCACTTTCCATGTAAGGTTATTGTATACCCTTTCCACGAGTACACAACTACACAAGACAAACCGGCACAATCGTCACCGATTTCGGCAGAAGAACAAACTTCTTAAGGCTGTGCACGTTTCCTGGTAACGCCCCTTTGACGAAAAATTCTTCCTCATAAAGTCTAGTGATGCAATCTAAGAAATGCCCAGGGTGCAGTTGTCCACCAGGTAGATCATGTTGCCTAGCTTCAACTCCTACTCCTTTTCTCTACGGACGGATATGCGATGACCGGTGTATGCTTCTCGGTTGTATGCGGCCCCTAAGGAACTGACATATAAGTTGGGAACTTGGAGACAACCGTGCGAGAGACCCCCGTGTCTATGGTCAGTTTACACGACATTCTATTGACCTCGCCCTTGATGATTAGGTTGTTCCCATCATGGGTTTGTGAGATCGAAATCCTTGGGGCTCTTTTAACATAAGCCAGCACCCGCCCTTTACTCGCTTTTACTCGTTTCTCTGCTGCTGCTGGGTGGTGCTGTTAGCCGCACCACCCTTTCGTGTTCGATCACCTTCCCTTTCTACAGTTCGCTTAGGGCAGCTGGATTGAAGATGACCTCTTTCCCCACAGCCGTAGTACCTAGGGCTGTACCCTTTATTGCAGTCGCGAACTGTAGCTGCTACAACCTCCCTGTCGCGGGATGGGAACGATGATCCTGCCACACGGCTTCCATCTCCAGTACGTGGGTCGAGGCGTCCTTCAGCGTCTCGTGGTGCCCGATTCTCACAGTAGTTCTGACTTCGTACTCGCGGATGCCGTCGATGAAAGTCTGCACCAGGTTCTCTTCAATGAGCGCAGGTACAGACCGGTATGCTTTTCGAACTAGCTTCCCCACCTCAAGGGCCCACTGCTGCAGGTGTTCGTTGCTGC
Source organism: Parnassius honrathi (assembly GCA_018247895.1). Classification (NCBI taxonomy): domain Eukaryota; kingdom Metazoa; phylum Arthropoda; class Insecta; order Lepidoptera; family Papilionidae; genus Parnassius; species Parnassius honrathi. The sequence goes on from DWHP01002465.1 coordinate 5,412, forward strand.
GTTGCACGTGGTCTTTAAGCTGCGCACGAAAGACGTGTTCCAGGTGAGCGTCGCCATATCTCGCTTCTAGTGCCTTAATGAGCTGCTCGTAAGTCACTTCTTTACCGAGAGCTTCCAGAACAGTGTGGAACAGTAAAGCCTGGTCGCGCAGACCTAGTGTGAGAGCAGTCATGGCCTGACTTTTATTCCAGCCGTTCGCCTTCATGACAGCCGACAGACATTTTGTAAGCCGACCAGGAAGAAGTCCTGCCGAACAGCAGCACTTTGAAACTACGTAGCGAAGGTGTTGTATTTACTACGGAAGCTGTAATTCCATCCCCAAGTTTGAGGTCGTCCAGCGTTTTCTTCACGTCAGCTATCTCGTTGTCAACCCGATTGTTCACTTGGTCGATTCGGGTTTCTGTTTCCGACACGCGATTGTCATATTGAGCAACCCTATTCTTCACCTCCCTTATCTGTTTCCCGAAGGTGGCGTGAAGGTCCATCATGAGGACCTTCATGAATCCTTCGGCTCTTCCTTATCGCGTTTGAGCTGCTCTTCCAAACGACGGGCCTGTTCCTCCTGTCTGCGGGCCTGTTCCTCCTGCTGCTCTTCCATCCGACGTGCCTGTTCCTCCTGCCCGCGCTGCAGCTGCTCTTCCAACCGACGGGCTTGTTCCATTTGTCGGTGGGCCCATTTCACTTGTCGGCGGGCCTGTTCCTCCTGCTGCTCTTCCAACAGACGGGTCTGTTCCTGCTGTCGGCGCGTCTGCTCCTGCAGCATGATCATCAGAGTACCTAAGTGTGGTGCTGCAGAAGTAGGAGCTGATGACGAGCAGCTCCGTGGCCGGCAGCTGGCCCTCCGACGTCCTCGGCGTTGCTTTACCAAATCGTCTCTGATCCGTATCCTACTGGCGTTGACTTCGGGTACGGATACCCCCCGTGTCGTCCTTAGGTAAAATCGGTATAATTTAATCCCACTTCTGACACTAAATGTTACGAGCTGGAGGTTCGTGACAATATAAATGGCCGATTGAATTACCAAAATTGACACTTTAATTACCGAACACCAATTACAACTTAAAACACACAAATAATAAAACACAATTCACAGTTATTTCGCGTCGAAGTATTCGCTTGATGATCAATCCAATACTGAATCGGTCGCGGTCCTTACTGGCCATATATAGGGCTTCTCCCATTGAAACATTTAGAATGTTCGAGCACGTACCGGTCCCAACCGATTAGGAAGCTGTAGAAAGTTCTAGTAGAGAATTTTCTAGAAAGCTCTCCTAGTTCTGCTCCTCGATACTACATGGCGCTAGTGGCATTAAATATGGCGCGCAATATTATTCATACATTTACATTTCGGTTTGCAAACTTTCAAAAGCATTTTTTTTAATTTATCTGCTATCCGTATCAACAATCATATTTTTTAATTCAATTTGTTAAATTTGTAAAATTGTAATTGCATTAGGTCAAATGGGCTGCTCTATTATCCCGGCAAAACCGGTCGTGGAACCAACGGAAGTCGAGCTTTGCGCAGAATGGGGAGTGATGAGAACGTGTACAAAAGTGTTACTGCTGCCTCCCATACAAGTTTCCCACAACAAAGTGTCCGTGGCCAATCCACCGGCAACATTCACGGTCAGTGGCCACAATCACGCGCTCAAGCTGGTTAAAATGACCACATCACCAGGGCTGAAACTTGAAATGACCTCCAAGGATGGTGAGATCACGGTCACAGTGACCGTCAAGAGTGAAACTGTGACGTGTGGTGTTGGACACGTGCATGTGTCATCAAGACTGACGGCACAAGAAATAACAGTTGAAGTTGATAGGGATTGTGATATTGCGTGCGGGACTTTGTTGGGTGCGATATTCTCACTGCTGAAACCGTATCTCTCTACGTTGATAACCGTTATTGCTATCGCAGCCGCGTATTTATATGGTGAGTTTTAATTTTAATTTATAAATTATTCAGCTCGTGCTCCATTACAGCCTATTAGCCTAGCCTATAGAGTCCACTGCTGAACATGGACCTCCCACATGGATTGTCTCCTAGAGGATATTTGGAACTTGGGATTGGCAACCGCAATTTTTAGTCGTTGTTAACAAGACGCTGCTGCCCATCTCATGACTTGTTTCGCTCTGTCGCCTCTTACGATACGGGATGACATCGGGTAGTGGATATTCTTACATCGCCACTACTCTCACGCAAGTTTATTTATGACATACATAAACTGCATAACAATTTTTTAGAATTTCTTAATTATTCTTAAGTCTTAACTTCTAAATAAGAGTTATGTTACAACACATTATATAGCTTCTTTGTTATGCATATAATCAACAGATAATCTGATACTTTATAGTCCAGTAATTATTGATGATATGTTTGTTTTACACTCTTTTAGTATGCTCTCTATGGTGCAGTATATTATATTTTGTTATTTGACTTTTATGAGCTTGTGGTGCAAAATGCATTGAAAAACAATGTTATCCATGACCTGTCAGCATTCCGGTATTAAGCATAGAATACTAATAATATAAAAAAAAATGTTTTTTATTGTCGCATTTTGCAGACTGAATTGCAGACACAGGTTATATAGCAAGAAGAGTAATTCGATTCTGGCATATTTTCTCATGTATTTTAATGATAAATTACGGCTTTCCTGCATATTAATTGCACATGTATTTCTAAGGTCGAGATATGGATTGTCTAAAGATCATATGCAGTGACTATCCAAGCTTAACACTAGTCAAATTCTGACATTGATATATTTGAGATAGATAAGTTTGAGTTTAAACTCGTACTTGTTTATTAATACTGGCTTTAGGCTTACCCACGTGTTGAGGTCCATTGTTTTTTTCTAAATGTTTTGTATTATGATAAAGGAGAATGTAGAATAAAACAAATATCGTTACAACCAACTATACATATAAAAGTGAAAAAAGGCATCCATCATAGTTAATTAATAACATATCAATAAAATATATTTCTAACTCTCTTGAACACAAAATAAATATTTTGAAAAAGATTTCTTACGTAAGTGTAGTATGATTAGTAAGTAATTGTAGTATAGATTCCTATCTGAATGTTGAGGCAATATAGACTAAGATTTGTATAAATTACAAAATATTAGTCACTACTTTATCAAAATCAAAAAAATTAAAAATAACTTTGTGTTTGCAGTTCAACATCGCTTCCAAAGTAAAGGCCAGATCCGTATGCCTATAGACCCGGCAATGCAGACTGTACTACCGCAGGAGTCACCAAGCCGAGTGCAGCGGTCGCGTACTTGGTCGCGGAGTCCTTATGCGTCGGGTGGGCCAAATGTAACCCACGTGCCTGACGTTCCAGTATACGGAGATGCCAGTGTGCTGCCAGACAACAGCTTCTCGCCAAATTCCACAAGGACCCATTCTAGGTTCCTATAGCAGGCACATTACTGCCATTTGATTTTGTAGTCAACAATTAGAATAAGTGGTATTTTTGTACGTCAAATAGTTTTTTTTATTAATGATCTTAGTGTTCTTTATTTTTATGTTTTAAAACAAGATGTTAAAAAACAAGGCCTTTAATGTTTTGATTATTTTCAAAAGAAAATTGACTAGATACAAAAGGTTCTAGTCCTTATTGCTGTTGTTCAATCAGTTGTTTAAGAAAAACAGGTGAAATATTCATTGACGGCAACTAGTATTCACTATAAATAATAAGTTTAAGTTAACAGTTGTTCATCGTTTGTAGTTTTCACAACCGACTTAAATAAAAAGGTGGAGGTTCTCAATTTGACTGTATTTTTTGTGTGTTACCTTAAAACTTTTTTTCTAGGTGAACCGATTTTGATAATTCTTTTTTTATTTGGAAGTTAGCGCTTCTCATGTAGTCCCATTAAATTTGATCAAGATCTGAGCAGTAGTTTTTGAGTTATCCTTAATAATGCGTATTTAATAGACTTCGGCTATATTGATGTTGTTCTCATTTTATTTATATTGAAGTCGGTTGTACAAAATTTTAATATTACCACTTGATTAATATTAGTAATACAACAAATGATGTGTTTCAGATTATGTACAAAAATTACAAAATTAAAATATAATTCCGAATTCATTGATATGCGACAAAATAATTGTAAAGGAGTATTAATAAATGACTGTAATTTGTACTTGAAAACGATTGTGTATATTGTAAATACTAGACCATAAAACTAGCCACTAGCGAAAACTTAAACTGTATTATAGTATAAATAACATTTTCAATGTATATTCGTTTATATAATGATTTCATATATTTACGCGAACACTACATACACTTACACATTTAAATAACACTAGTTTTTACGGATTTTATCGCGTATAGTTAACTTTTTAAATACCCGACGTTTCGAGTACTTTACAGCACCCATGGTCACGGGGGAGATTGAGGTGTTCAACGTCTAGATGTCATGGTAAACCGCGGTTACCATGGATTAAAATTATTAAGTTTTGTTCCGATCTATGCAGTACGAACTTATATTATCTTGAAGTCTTGCAGTTGTATGCTTGGATTGGGTTTTAATTTTATTAATTATGGAATCCCAAGCAGATGGTAGCACCCAGCCATCTTCTCTATTGATATTAGGATGTTTTTTGATTTCAATAGCCTCGCGGATCATCCTTGAAAAGAATCGGTGTTCTTTAGCGAGGATTTGTGGTCTATTAAATCTGATGTAATGACGGGAGCGATCCTGTACGTGTTCACAAACTGCAGACTTCCCGGAGCACTGAGTCCATATTATTTAAATATATTCGTTTATGTTACTCGGTTTCATTTTTACAGAAGGTAAGACAAGAGAATAAAATGTTTTATTTGACATTATGCTATAAATATTTTTTTTCTATATATAGACTCCCCAAATAGGGTATAATTGTGAATTAAACTGTGTTTTAAGAGCCTTTCCTAATATGATTATGCTGTAATTTCTTAAGTCATCATTTAATTTTCAAGTTTGAATATTTATCAGAATTAACCTAAAGCAACTATGTTTGCGCAAATACTGGGCAACAGCGAATACTAATCAAGCTTACTTGGGTAGTTCTACTTAGATCGCGTTTTACACTAAATCCCACTGCTGGACATAAACCACATATAGATTACCTCATAGAGGAAGATATTTGCCATAGTTGTTTGGCAAGTAATTTGGCAAATGCAGGTCTTTTTTGTTTAGTTTGTTGTATAAAAACAAATGTCTTTATTGTATCAAAAATGTTCATTAAAAAGTAAATTAGAATAAATTACTATTAACAGTTTTGACCAAAATAGATAGGCAGAAATTACTGTTACAGCCTATTAAAGTTCACTGCTGTACACAGGCTCCCCCGTGGATTACTTGCCGTGGTTGCTACCCTTGGCAAGCGGGTTGGTAATCGCAGTATTTTTATTTTTAGTCGTTATGAGGAATACGATGCTGCTAAAGTCCTGGTTTGTCTCCCTCTGTCGCCACTTATGACACCCATGGGACGGTATGCGGTAGTGGGTTTCTTCTTACACCTTTACACGGTCAACTAGTAAATATTTACTATTTGGATAATGCTTTCAGTTTAATCAGTCGAAAGTTAGATATAATGACACAATGAGTAAAGATACTCCTTATCAGCCTGTTATAGTACACTATTGGAAATGAACTCATTGCAAGAAGAATGAGACATACTCGCCACGCTTGGGCGGCGGATTCGCGATCGTAGTATCAGACGTCTGACACATTTGTTGCTCCTTGTCTCTGGTCGGGTTATTAATCGTTACCCTTACAGACTATCATAAGTCATCTCCTGAACATAATCCTCCCCCATAGATTGCTTCTTATGTTTAGGCCGCAAATATTCGCGCTATCGCAATGTATGTAGCCGTGAATAGTTCGTCACTTGTGCGAAGTCGCAAGCACATCGCTTCGCTGTCGGTAATCCCTCGCACATCATAGCTTTTTATCGCGGTGAACTTCGCTTGTGCGGGGTCTTGGTGCGGCCACACTTCAGTCTGCCCACAGACATCGTGCGGAGCAGACGTGTTGAAGTAAATTAGAGTTTGCGACGTATTTTCGACAATTATAATTTTTGGAAAAGGAATGAGAAGATGAATAATTCGATAAGCTATTTTGAATAAATAATGCAAGTGTAAAAGGCTGTCCCCTGTTGCCATGAACGTAGTAAAAAATAATTATTCGACGCCATATAATATATAGAGCAACTGCGGTGTCCATTTTGTGTTCATCGTATGTTTATCGCGATAAACCATCGATAAAATTTACATTGCGCAGTGGGGCCAGGCCACATATATATAAATAATAAGACCCTAGAAGTCGTATATGCGTGTAACCATGTCGCCGCACATGTGATTCGTAGACCGTATTCGTAGACGTAAGTGCGCGTGGAGTGTTTGTTTCGGTCACCAGTGTTGTTTCGGACGCAGAGACGTAAAAGTGGCGTTTTGCAGCATATCCCACTGTGGAAATTCTTCCATAACTTGTAACTTTTAAATAAAGGGATAACATTTTATACTTAAGTACTTACATAGTGTTATAAATAATGTTGTTTTTATGAAATACACAAAAATAAAATTATTCACCACCAGTACCAAGATTGCCTCCAAAAATGTAATAGTTTTCACATTTCAATATCCATTGAATCTTAAGCTTGTTCATGTCTACGAATACAACTACTAAAAGCAGCGAAATCTCTAATTATAAAACGTCTAAAAGCGTCTATTACTGAGACACTTTCAATTAATTAGTTATCTTATTGGTGTGACTCCTAGGCGATCAGCGACGCTTAACAGAAAGTTATCGAAGTTAAGTATACAAGCGTTGCGCTGCACTATTCCTAAGTGAGAGTGAGCGCGCAATGTCATTCTCTGTTTTTCTCCCACTTTAATTATTGGTCCGAGTGGCTACGCCTCCTGAGATTTTATGTTTTAATAAAATATTGCTTAACGCGATAGTTTATAGTCTAATCTTTGTTGCTTGAATGCTAGAGATATGTGTAGGCGTAATTGTGTATTTATTGTTTGTCTATGTGTTGATAGCTGTGAACCGGCGACACGCTTCCCTATTTTAAAAGACAGTAGATAGCATTTCTAGTGCGTTATTATTTAGAATTCTGTGGGCCAGGCACATTCCTCGTAGGCCGAAGGCGAAGTTTTACGCCGGAATGCTATCGCGAAGTGTGCGGCCTAGGCGTAAGGGAGATATTTGCCATAGTTTCCTCGCTTGGCAGGCGGGTTGGCAACCTTAGTTTTTTTTTCTTGTTAAGAACACGTTGCTCATTCTTCTGGTTTGTTTTCTTCTGTCGCCTCTTACGACACCCACGGGATAATACGGGGTAGTTAGTGGTTTTTCCTTATAGGTACTGCCACTACACGGTTAACGTACGATGAAAAAAAGAATGTTCTTATTAATTTGTATTTTAAACACTTAAAAACGTACTACATTTTAAATTTTGATTTGAATAAGATTTCTATCAGTATTTTTCTTTCCAAAATCGCGATCAAAATTCTCAATAAAAAATATGTAACGAATGCAACTTTGTAGATGTTAGTAACCACATTTTACCGTGGTACAGGTAAACAATTAAATCATAAGTAATATGAAGATCTACAAATGCTATGTTAAACAATAATTTTGCTGACTGACTAATTGCTTATTATTTACCTCAATTATTAATAAACGTCGTTTTTGGTATCTTATAAACTATCTATAACAAAATACTTCTTACTTTCACGTTTTTTTTCTTTTTTTTTAAATGAAAAAAATCTGGGATTGGATTTTCTAGCGTCGCCACTATGTAACATGTATGTTTGAGAAGCGTTTTGTTTTAATTTGATATTTTTAACATTAAGCTGTTTTAATTTATTAATTTGTGTAATTAATATCAATCAAGCTTTATAAGTATATATCGTAGTAATTAAATGGTTTGAATTGGGTACGTGAAAGATTTTGATTGTTTCACTAATATTTCTAATTGTGTCAGTTTTAGCGCCTTGAGATAACATTGTCGTCGATTATCTGTTAGGTTAAGCTGTCGCCAATATTTGCCAAATAGGTAGCAATAGAAATCGCACGAGTCTGTAATCAAACAAACAATTGGAAAGAAAATAGTTAAACCTATGATATTTAAAATCTAAAAGCATAGTTAAGTTCCTTATTCATGGTCCATCTTGCTGTACGACTGACGTACGTATTGATTGACGTACTCTTTGTCGTGCTTCGTGAATAACCTTGGCGGAACGTGCAGCAACACGGGCCGTGTATAGGACGTTATAGGTTCACAAAATTTTCGTCAAAAATCGTTCCAATGCCGCTACAATAGTATATTAATTACAATCAATAAGTATCTATGGATGTAATTAGGAATGGTTTACAATACGAAGGAACTGTATAATGAAAAAAAAACTGTTTATTATTTTTTGGTCATTCTGTTAATTTTTACTTTAAAACGCGATTAACGTAGTAAGTATATCATTTTCAAAAATATTGAACTAAACTAACTATAAGTACTTCACAAAAATGCCATTTATACCGTTCTTCTGCTCAAGTAGTTAGATACATGGGCATGTTTTGGCTATTATAAAGAACAACTTCAATAATCTAGTGAAGAGGTTTTGTATGATATCTTTCTATGTGGTACGTTGCTGTGAATAAAACGGTTTTTTTCTGTGTGTTTAAATCAACAAAATAGTTATATATATAAAGTACAGTTAGGTAAGAGGTTTTTGTTTTCAGAAGACGATTTGAGTGTAACTATGAAGCATGAATGTAACAATAAGATCTCTGATTTGGTGCGTGTGCTCATTTTATGTTAGTGAAATTAAGTTGCTTTCAATATTGTATAATTGTGACGTTTTTGCAGCGATTGTAAAATCCCTGAATAAAGTATTTTTATAACTCGATCAGAAAACATCTTTTTATCAACATTTACATTTACAGTTTACAACACAGAAATCTAAATATAAATAGAAGTCGTAAAAGCGCATGATCTTGTCACCGCACATGTGACTCGTAGGCCACAAGCGCGCGA
>DWHP01002466.1:0-14437 GCA_018247895.1 Parnassius honrathi
ATAGAAACTAAGGTTAATAATTTAAATTTAATGAAGTAGGGTCGGCAGCTATGTCTGTTATCAATTCTGGCAAGTATTCTAACACATTTTTTTTTTGTAAAATGAACTATTCATCTGCATTAACACTATTACCCCAAAGGATAATGCCATATTTAAGCCATGAAAAGGCATACGCGTAATATGAGGAAAGTGCAGTTTCTAAATTTGTGCTATGATTAATTTGATAAAGCGCATGTGTAAATTTAGTGAATACTTCATTTCTTAATCTATTAATGTTACACAAAAAATAAAGTTCAAAAAATTATTTAGTATTATAAATTAAAATATTTTGATTACACTACACATATACACTACAGTCCATCACATGTTCCCTGCGGAACATAGGCCACCTCCACAGAAATCTATTGTCATATTATTTAGATTTCTGTGGCCACCTCCATAGATTGCCACAAAGTTCGGTCCTGAACAATCTGCATTTATCGACTACCTGCATGTTTCACCACGTCGTCGCTCCAACTAGTAGTCTAGTGGGGGATCTCAAAAAACGAAGCCACTCGATAACTTTTCTTCCCCATTGGTTGTCGGTCCTTTAAGCTAACTGATCCGCTGGGCTACGTCGGTTACTCTTGATCTACTGCGGATATCTTTGTTACGGATTTTATCCCGCAAAAAAATTCCAAGCATAAACCTTTCCATAGTACGCTGAGTGGCTTTGAGCTTCCTCATACGGCCAGCAGTAAGAGATTACATTTCGATTCCGTAACTCACCACTGGCAACACACATGAAACATGTTCATTTTAAGGCTTTGAGGAACATCGGACAAGAAGATTTGTCGTAGTTTCTTGAACACAGTCTAGCAGTTTTTTTTTATTTTTTAGTTGTTTTTGGGAAAACGCTCTTGCCCGCTTATTTTGTTTTAAACGACGAATTAAACAAATTTTAAGCAAATTCAGTAATAAGCGGTCATTGTCCGCAAGAATTTTATAACCTTACGTTGAACTTGTAAACAAAATAGAATAATGTGATCTTTTAAGTATATACTTCTTCATACATATTCAATTAAATGTTAATATATGAAAATAATTATGAGTCGTTGAGACCTAAGTTTAGACCTTAAAATATAAAATTTGTAAAAATCTTTAGTCATTGCAGCCTATATAAAGTCTACCGCTGAACGTATTTATGTAAGCACTGAGGAACCATGCGGGTAATTCGCGAAATGAATTGCGAACTGCTAAGTTATCAATATACCTTCAAAGTTTTCTATCATTTAATAGAAACCTTTTAGTAAAAGGTAAATACACTACACCTTCTTATATACCTTTCGTCAAACAGTTAGCAACCAAGTTATATGTCTGAAGACGCGGGGGATCAGTTTTAACAGTAGCTATCTTTAAATCGCACCAATATTTAGCCCTAATTCTTTTTCTACAAAATCTTTTAAGCCTTCTACTAAAACCTTAACTTCAAACAGATGATTTAAATAATTTAATTAGTAATTTTCACAAATTTATAAAAAAAATGTGTGGAGTGAGGGACCACAGTTTAGATGTTTGTTTCTAACATTTTATATATCTTTAAAATAGGCTTTACAAATTCTTTACTAATTATCTGTAATCACATTAACTTAATTTTTAAGATACTTTCCGAGTTCAGACTGATAGGCTGTGTCAACTGAGCTACCACACTTTAAGGGCTATAACTGTTTACATATTCGTTTACAAATTCCAGATACGTTCTACAATTGTTTTAGGCCTAGTACTAAATCCTTAGCAATTCATTTCGCGAATTCCTGCCAGGGTTCCTCAGTGCTCACATACATCTCAACATAAGCCTCATTCCCCAATGTGGCAATCTATTGGTATATATTGTCATGCCTGAGGAGAATACTTCATTACCAGTAAGGGTCGGATCTTGTCACTCATAGTATTATGCTACTGTTTCACATTGGCATTTTGTGCGAGCAGTTCTATCCCGGTCAAGACGACACATTCGTGCTGTAGCTATAATACTAATAATTTAAATTATTTGCATATATTTCTTTCATTTATTTATTCATCAAAGTTAGCTTAGGTCTAAAAGTTCTCCATTGATCGCCTCCTCAAGGATATACTATTAGTCATAGTTTACACAGTTTTTTTTATTGCAATTGTGTTTGTCAGGAAAATTTGCGGTCAATCCCCTGTTACAATTTCCCTCCGTTTCTCTCATAACACACGCATAGAATGAGATGTAGTAGTAGATATTCTTGTACCGCCACTACATGGCAATTACAAAACCACAATAATAAATTTAAATTTATTAATTCAATTTATGACATTGTGGTTGGTCATTAATGATTAAAACTGAATTTAACATATTCATGTAACTTTGAGAGTAAATTATTTGACATATTCAAGGAGGAATGCATATATTGTAATCTCGAATATTATTTTAATATTTCATACACTCTGCGTTTTGAGATGTTACCGACATTAAAATATAAATACATTAAATAAAGTGCTGCTTATTAGTTAATTAATTAAGAAAGTCAAAAGGGCAAGTTTTTCAAGTTGTGTGTGCCAGTTAATATGGCTAAAAATATTAAGAAGGCCTAATACATCAGTAGTGGATACAGAAAGATTATTAAATATGAAAGGTGAATAATTGAGACAACCGAATATTACAAGTGGCATTGCATCGTCCGCTACTAGACATAAATTGCGGTGTAGCTGTGGATAAAAGTAAGTCTTTTCATATAAAACACAAAAGATATCGTAAAGGAATGAACTTTTAAGAAACACACTCGTGTTACAACAAGCCACAGCCAGGTGCTAAGTGTTATTATTAGACGTCTATTATCTAGTGTGAAGGTAGTAATGGACACACTTATGACTACCTTGTTGGTCTGGTGGTATAAGGCAAAACTCGTGATCAAGGGGTTCCGGGTTCGAATCCTAGGTTGGGCTAACATCAGTCAAGAAATTCTCAGTAATAGTCTATTTCAATACACACTCTGGTTCGCACAGGCACCGTTTACGGTAAAAATAATCGTCCTGGCTCCTTCTTTCTACAACGACAATGTTTATACGTTTAAATTATTTCTTATTAAAACGACAAGGGACGTTAATATGGTAGAATCGATAATGACTGGCCACGAAGATTGTGACTGCATCCAAAATATCTTTATATTTGTAGACATCATTATTAACGTATTAGGATGCGTTTGAAGTTTACTGCGTTGCATAAAAACATCGGGACCAAGTCTTTGTGTCCATTGTGAAATGTGACTGACTAAACGGTTAACTCAACTTCGGTTTAAGGCGATCTTTTATTCAATGGATTTATCGCCATACGATTAACTTAAATGATTGCTGGTAACTATTTTACTACTTGACTAAGAGTTACATATTCATGGGCCGTAACCTAGTCGACCCTTGTCTGGGCAACTCAGGGCCGTAACATTGTTATTAAATGTCAGAATATACAGTGAATCTGGTTTTTCTAATAAGTGATTTTTAAAATTTTTATACGTACACCTACCTCCGAAACAAGAGGATTCTTGTTTACCTTTGATCGGTTTGCTCCATTTTGAATATCTTCCTTTTCCATGTATATAATCCAAATATTACCACACATACATGTAATAAATTTATTTGTGGTAGATTTTGGATACAACACATTTAATTTTACGCTAAACATATTTGATTTTTATACCAAAATTATAATAACACACCGTGACGGTGACGAAAGAATACCATTTGACGGACGGGTTGACATAGGCGTACGTTACACGCTCATCCAGGCTGTCAGTTTTACAACAATCATCAACAATCTTCTTCATCTTCAATGTCTATTTTAGATTCGTCATCATTAAACTTCAATCGGCGGTAGCTAATAAAGAATAAAATAAGTTTTTTGATTACTTGGGTGGTATGTTACTAACATTGTGTTCTATACTCCAGCACAGTTCCTGGTGTCATATCTTCTTCATCTTCAATGTCTATATTAGATTCGTCATCATCAAACTTCGATCGGCGGAAGCTAATAAAGAATAAAATAAGTAAAATCAGCTTTATAAAAATTCTATTGCGGTTCATTATTTGGCTTGCTGATGTCTCACGGTCTAAAGCAACGCGCTCAGGCGCCACGGGCGGCAACGGTGCCCTGCCAACGCCGAGCTCTAGGATCGTCACGAGCGGTGGGTGATACTAGTCCATCGGCACTTACGGCTCAGTTTCGCATACTTGTTGTTGTTTTATACGTGGTAGAGCCATGCTGCAGTTATATTAAAAATATAGTTGTAGCACGAATGGGTCGGCTCGACCGGGGAGGGACCACGCTCTCACGGAATACCAGCGTGAAATAGTAGCTTAATGCTGTATTTCGTATGGTGAGTGTAGAGAACTGGAGACCCTTTTTACTGGAAACGAGGCATTCCATCTTAGTCCGCACGGGTGGCAACGCATCTGCATTTTAATTCGTAATTGAGGATTGATCTAGACGACTGTGGGCCACAGAAACCACTTACCATCAGGTGGACTGTGTGCTCATTTGTCACCCTATCCTATAAAAAAATGATAAAGGCTCTAGGAATCAAGTAAATATAGTCAAATACCCAGTACAAGTTTAAAAAAGTAATTGGTTTTTTATCCATAACTCGTCTGGTTTTTATGCTATCGATCTTTTTAAAAAAAACATTGAACAGAGCAAAAGAAACTGAGACTACAAGAAAGGGAAAAAATGACTGGATCTTTAAAGCACTTCTTGCAAAATAATAAAGATTCCACGGAGACTATCGATGTGACCGAATCTCAAGATTCTAAATTCGTAATATCAGTAACCGTGAGTAGACCATCTGAAATTTCAACAGAGGCGACTACGGTAACAGGTCCGTCAGGTCCTGCAACAATTGGCGGTGGTTGTAGCAGCAAAATAGCTTCGACTGATGCAGAGCCCGATGAAATCCTCCATCCTCGTCTACAGCACTTGAACAATCCACTTCAGGTAATTCTACACAAGCTAAATTACCTGAAGTGGATTGTTCAAGTAAGATGTTCGGTAACGTCAACTACCGAAATACCTGCTCCATGTGACACTTTCGATGAAGGCTTTAAAAAGGCTAGCGTCGATATAATTCCATCCGGCCCCGGTTTGTGGAATAAAAGAAATAATCGAAATCACCAATGAAATAGCTAGAATAGTGGTAACTTGGTCCGCCCTTGATCGACATCAGTTTTAGCTTTCCTAGTTATAAAGGTAAGAGAAAGTTTTCGTGCAAATACTTTGTAAGAAGTCTAGCAAATGGAGAAAATGTCGAAAGGACTTGGCTTATTTACTCTATTTCTATAGATACTGTATTTTGTTTTCGTTTTAGTTTTATTAAGTTTTTTTTCTCAACTCCTATCACTTTTTGTGATACAAATGGAGTATTTGATTGGCAACACTTGTCTTTGCTAATAAAGAGACACGAAACGTCAATTTTACACAATAGTTATATGAACACTTGGGTAAATTTAAAAAAATGTTGGAGACATCTACGACTGTTAATGCTCATCACCTGCGGATTTTAGAAACGGAAAAAAAATGTTGGCGCGACGTGTTGGAAATAATTATTGCGATTCCTAAGTATTTATCTGCACAATGCTTGGTATTTCAAGGTTGTTCGAAATTACTTTTCGAACATGATAATGGAAATTTTCTAAAAGCTGTTGAGATGATTGCTTCCCTTGATTCAGTGATGAGACAGCACATTAGCCGAGTATGTAACTCCCAAACAAAAATATGTTAAAATGACTCATTATTTAGGCGTGCAAATACAGAATGAAATAATTGAATTATTGTCGTCTAAAGTAACAAATAATATTTTAGAAATGGTTCGCAGTTCAAGATATTTTTCATTAATATTAGATTGTACACCAGACACCAGTCATACTGAGCAAATTAATCTTGTTCTGAGATATGCTGTACTTACACAACTTCAAAAAAGGTTGAAGTTAAGGAAAGTTTTATTGCGTTTTATCCAATACTGGACTCTACAGGTGAAGGGATATATACATTTATGACAGAAATTTTGAAAAAATTAAATTTAGATATAAAAAATATTAGGGGACGAGGTTTTGATAATGAGGCAAACATGAAGGGACAGCATGTTAGTCTTCAAAAACGCATTGTCGACGCGAATCCGAGAGCCCATTTTGTACCTTGTGCGGCTCATACTTTAAAATGAACAGTAAATGACGCCTCTAAAGTGTTAGATGCTACAATAAACTTTTTTAATCTTGTGCGAGTTATATAGCTGTTGAGAGTTATATAATTTTTTTCGTCATCCACAAAAAGGTGGGATATTCTGAGAAAAAATGTCCCTGGGTTAAATTTAAAGCCTCTAAGTGAGACAAGATGGTCCAGTAGAATTGATTCAATAAAGCCCCTTAAACTTTATTTAATTAAGATTTGCGAAAGTCTTCTAGAAGTAGCTGAATTTGATGCGACATATAGCGAGTTCCCTCTTAACGTCTGTACAAAATTTTCAATTTATTTATGGAATTATCATTTGTCATGACGTTTTATTTCACATAAATATTGTCAGCAAACAAATGAAAACTGCTACAATTAATATTAAAGTATGCCAAACCTACCTAAAAAATTTACTTGATCACTTCCAGCAATATAGATCCGACCAATCGTTTGAAGAAATTCTTGTATAAGCGAAAGAAGTAGCACTCTCACCCGAAATTGAAGAAGGCTTCCCACCGTTACCAACGGTTAAGAGGAAATTTAAACCATAACTGTTTGACTATGAATACCGAGATAAGACCCCTCATTATTCAAAAACTGTCATTAAAATTAGTTTTTTCTTAAAAATTACGGATCAGATATTAAGCTTTCTTAAAAACCGATTTGACTTATTAAATGAGTATGATAGTATTTTCGGATTTTTAACGGCATATTCAAATTAAGTGACAGCGATATTTTAAAACATTGTTCTGATCTTGAAGAACGACTGAGATCAGGATAATAAGGATATAGACTCCAATGATTTGTTTAAGGAAATTAAAGCGTTGAAGTTGTTTTCATTACCTGATGATACTGACTCCTTTAATATTTCACAATATATATTGGAAAACAATTTAATCTCCACCTTTCCAAACGTAAGCATTTCACTAAGAATTCTTCTGACATTACCTGTATCTGTAGCTTCTGGCGAGCGATCTTTTTCAAAGTTAAAAATCATTAAAAAATATTTAAGATCTACAATGCTTCAAGAAAGATTCTGGGCTAGCAATATTAGCAATTGAACAAGAAATTTTTAATGGTATAAATTTCAGCGATGTAATTAATGAATTTGCAGTAGCAAAATCTCGGAAAATATCGCTGCTACTATAGCTATTTTGTATTTTTCTATTGTCCTAGCTATCATTTTTGATTTTATAACGAAGTTACGTAGGTATTTTTATCAGAAGTATCTGCATAGCATATTTTTTAAAATATCTAAGTATTAGTAGTAAGTAGTACCTATATAATATGTGTAATATAATTAGGCAATATTTCTGTTATTTGTTCCTAAAAAAGACGTGATGTTTAGTTTTGGGTTATTTTCTAGCATTTATAAACGACGTGTCTGTACCCCATTAGTTAAGTAAATGCTTTAAAATGGGTCAGAACAAGAATTTATTTTAATTTATTTTGTAATGATTTTATTCTGTTTGTTTCATTTTGATATTTTGGTCTACAAATAAATATGACTTCTAAAGTTCAGTTTTTTGCTTTATTTCAAGCACCTTCAAAAAAATAAATAAAAAAACATGATCCAAAATGCCTTAAGGGGCACCAAAATCCTTTTTTGCACACAAGCGCCAGTAGCCCTTACGGGGGCCCTGCCTGTACTATAACTATCGCTAAACGGCGACATTGTTTTAGTAAACTAAAAAAATTTTTTGGTAAATTCAGATGTGCCTTAAATTACCTTAAACACTCATGTTATACGTCAATTTTTTAAAGTGTTTAAATACACACAAGTTTTTACAAATAACCTCGTTACTATCATTTCTAATTTTCTGATAATTTTATTTCAAACGTCAGTAAAAAAGTTTTGAAAATCCAAAAGTTCACGACTCATAATGCTTATAATAGTGTGTATAATAATGTTAATTCAGGCATTATCGTAAAAACTAGCCTTTTTTACCTGACTCTAATAAATTATTTTTTTATCAACTTTATTTCATTTTAAAAAAGTTTTTCGTCTATTCATAACCAGTATGTTCATTTAGCATTCACCAAAGTACACCTTCAGGTTGCTCCATAAAGTCCAAGACGTATAAGTATTTTTGTATATAAATAAAATTTAGCGAAAAAATATGTTGTAATGAAAATCTGTGTTTATAAATATAATAATAGTATCTCATCTTGGTCAAGTACGTATCAAATTTAGTTTTTGGAATATTTTCTATTTCTACAGCGATCGCTATTTTTCATCACGAGCCGCTGTAAAGAGACGATCTACTCACGACGGCGGCGAAGCCCCACAAACTACTAAGTGCCGAACCCGCAGTGAGTCAAAGCTGTATCTGTATTTAGTAAAATATAATTAATACAAGGCTGCGAGAGCACCGAAAATTTCAGATTTTCTCAGCTGAAAAAAATTAATTATATCTATACAGAATAAAATTAAACAGCCATTTACATTTCATGGATTTCCATATGATAGATGAATAGATTGAATGGAAGAATTGCTATTGTCAAAAATTATCATGTTTACCCCTATAAATCTACACCATAAGTCACTAAAACCACTATTTTAATGTAAAATTAGCAATTAATCGATTTAAAAAAATGTTAGATACGATTTCATTCCACAAAACGTTGAATTTTTAGGCGCTAGTAGAACATACCTACGGGCTTTGCGCTTAAGGCATGCGATGTTTAAAGATTTACCTACATTTCTACTGTGTCAGGAAAGACATATCTTGGAAATCTTTTCCGTGGAAAATACTAGTAAGTTAAATTATTCCGAATTAATAAAAAAAATTGCAAGCACATAAGTCATAATGCTGGCCATCTAGACTTTTAATTAAGTTTGTTGTTGGTAGTTCTTTTATCTTTATCTTTATAATAACACTGTCTGCAGAACAACTGTTTAAATAAAAGTAGTCAAACAAGATTATGAACTCTTATTATGTGAAATAATCTGTACAACTAGTCACCGCAGCGAGGCAAACTTTAGTGGCGTTATCGAGCGCAACAGAGTAGTGCGAGCGGAATGGACAACATTTCTTTATGGCGATTAAGCAGAACAACTGCTATGGCAAGAGCAACAGACACAACTGTGCTTGCCCAGCATATACACCTGTAGATATTTGATAGGTCTAACACTATTCAAAATCATGAAAAAGCAACTGCATAGTATAGGAACACTAAAGTTTTGTATTTAGAGGGGCGTCACTATGAAATCTCGCACCACCTAAACATTTTGCTAGGACCGCCACTGCTTGTGTAAAATTAAGAAATCCAATTTGTATAAATGTTTTATATTTTCTGAATTAAAAAGACCAATAGGTAATATAAATATGTTGTAAAAAGAGAAGACGCTAAGCGCTGGCTACGAATTTATTTTATTTTTTATTTTTTTTATTTCCATACGAAAATAAAAATAAAAAATGATTAAAATAGTTCTCACAGGAATACTAAAACCAATACTGATTATAATTATCACAATAGATAAGAAGTATGCAACTTCGTTTTTATCGTACATGATTAATATGATCATCGCAAAAAAAATCTTGTGAAATTAATTTTTTTTATAGTATTGGATGTCAAACGAGCACACAGTCCACCTAAAGGTAAGTGGTTGATGTGGCCTATAGACATCTACATCTATCCTCGATTACGAATCAAAATGCAGATGCGTTGTCATCCGTGAGGACTTAGGTGCCTCGTTTCCAGTAAAAAGGGTCTCCGGTTCTCTAGACTCACCATACGAAACAGAGCAGCATTAAGCTACTATTTGACGCTGGTATTCTGTGAGAGCGTGGTCCTTCCCCAGTCGAGCCGACCCATTCGTGCTACTACTGTACCACTAATATAATTGCAGCATGGCTCTACCACGTAAAATATTTTCTCAAATATTAAACACCTTTCATATTTTGTGCTTACTTTTTACATAAAAAGTATTTTACTGCAAGCAAACGAAAACAAAGACAAATGTAATAAATAAATGCAAACATCGGATCGTCAATTTATTTATTTTTTCCGTGGGTCGACATTTTTGCTTTTAGCTCAAAATCGCACAAGTGACGGAGATTTTTTTTATTTCTTTGTATTATTGAATAGTTATCGAATCTAAAAATATCATTAAATCGACATCGACGGCTATCGGGAACAAGGAAACCTCAATTCAAAAATCAAAAATACGGAAATTTTCCTTACAACATTTAAAAATTAAAATTATAAAATCTATCTAAAATTAAATCTTATGTAATTGTTTACTCAACAAGGTCCATCAATTATTCTTATTTAGGAAATGTCTCAACTTTAATCTAATGAAAAATATAAAAGGGAAGGAAGTGTCACCAACAATAAAATGATTATCTTTTTTATTTATGTTTCCCAAAGAACTTTTTTGCTGTTTGTTCTTGTTTAAATTAAAACAAATTGAAAAACGAATTTAATTTTTCGGAAACTTAAAGAAAGCAGTGAATATTTTCTGTGCAATCCTCACGCAGGTACGATGACGTAACGTTACTTCGAAAACATTTACACAAGGGAAATTCCAATATCGAACTATTTGTGATTTTTCCTGAAATGGAATTTCTTTGTGATGTACAGACGATAAATATTCTATGAAAAATGTTACTAAGCCTTAGAAATAGCCTTTTATGTAAACATTGAAATCTAGTTTATTTAATACATTTCGAAATATTTTGAACAAGAACACGAATGTTTTATGATTTTCTTTATATATTTTGCCATATTATACGTTTTATAGAAGAAAGAGTTATCCGATATATTTGCCATTATTATCATTGTAGCACATTACCATTCACAAGTCCATTGCGATCTAAGTCCATCGACTAAACACAAACCTTTGTAGATTTTCGACCTATGCCTACGGTGATGTGATTCTAAGACAAATGTCTAAGCAAACTTCACGGATCGATTTCAGTTTACTAATGTCTTGTTTCTTTTTTATATCTCTGTAGCAGTAAACTCACTTAAACGTGTCATATATCTTATATTGTAAAAAGTTTTCTCCTGCTTCAAATCCACAAATATTTACGAATCATATTTATGGAGGAATTAGTTATTCTGATACCATTATAATATTTAGTATTTTATTGAGGTGTAAGGAGAATACACCCTTTTCTTTAAGTGTTAATTTCACTTGTAAATGATACACTTTGCTGATCAACGGAACACCTGGCTCTTATCAGCATAACGACACTTCAAACTTCAAAATATTTCTGAGACGGTATGAACGTCAACGAATTAGCAACCAACGACATAATTTATCCAACGGAAAATTGCGGTTTTGACATTGGCAGTGTGAATTTTACATTTCTACACTCTTTCTCCATATACATTTAAACTAAGCCAAATCTCACACTCCTCCATGCGTACAATATGCTTAAAATGAGGTACTAATGTTTTCCCTCGTGTATTAATATATACCTAGATTAAGTTATCGAGTTTTTAATCAATTTAAGGATTTTGTACAATCCTAAAGCTTTGATTTAAGGAGTTGCTGTAGTACCCGTTCAGATCTCAACTCTTTTTATCGACGAAGCGGCGTTTTGTCGTTTGTTCCAACCTTAGCCTCTCTTAGACGTGTATGATTTTGCTAGGATACTTATAATTTGCACGGTGAGCAGGCTCCTTCAAATTTCACAGTACCACGCGAATTGCGACTAAACCTAGGTCGAAGTCCACTGGCACTAATTAAATAGTTAGTTGCATTTTATAATCCTAATTTACTGCATCCTTAGCGGAAATGAAGGAGATCTGTACGTAAAAATACTTCAAGGACATGGTCACTCCCGCTATAAGCTGGAGTCCTACCGGGCCTGGCCTGACGCATAAACGTAAAAAGAAGTATAATTCCGCCTCCAGGTCCTTCAAAAGGGTTATTGCCAAGACATGGTATGAGCACATCGGCAGAATCGGCGATAAGCTAGTTTGTGTTAGTGCATTCTGGTCTCTCGCTAAGGCTGTCCAAGGGAACTTCTGTCGGTCATCTCTTCCATCTCTGCACAGAGAGGACGACACACTGGCCATGCCGCAAAGGAGAAAGCCGATCTGATAGGCTCTCTCTTTGTGTCTCGATTAGTCTCAATTTGCTCCTCGATTACGGGGGGAACACACTGCCGACCACCCCGCGGTGTGAGTGCTCTATGCCGGATGTGCGGTTTATACAGCACTCGGTTCGAAAAGCACTCCTCTCCCTGGACGTCAGCAAGTCGAGTAGACCTAATGGAGTCCCTCTCATTGTGCTGAAGACGTGTGTTCCAGAGTTGGCACTGGTGTTAACGCGTCTTTTCCGGTACTCCTACTCCTAAGGCGTAGTCCCAAATTTTTGCAAGACAGCTTTGATCTACCCGATCCCCAAAAAAAGCGACCGCTTGGACCCGTCCAACTACAGGCCTATCGCCATCACCTCCTTATTCTCCAAAATAATGGAGTCCATTTTAAACAGCCCGCTCATGAGGTATCCTGAGGATCACAAGCTAAACAGTGACCGCCAATACGGTTTATGTTGTGGTCGATCAACTGATCTTCTGGTCTACCTTAATCATAGATGGGCGTAGGCAGCAGAGTCTAAGAGGAGGTATTGGCCGTTAGTATGGACATAGCGAAGGCCTTCGATCGGGTCTGGCACAAACCACTTCCTTCGAAGCTCCCTTTCTATAGGCTTCCTGAGAAATTGTGCAATTGGATCACTAGTTTTATTATATTACTATTAACGCTGGTGTTACAAGTCTGCGTACTATCACCAACGTTGTTTCTTCTGCATATCAATGATATGTTGCAAATTGGTAACATTCCTTGCTATGCAGACGACAGCACTGGTGATGCCTTATACAACGGCTGTGCCAATATTTCTCGGGAATTCGTCCCCGATTACCGGGACAAACTTGGATCTGAAGTCGAGTCTTTGTTGGACAAAGTCTCGGATTTGGGGTGACTAAATCTAGTCAAATTCAATCCATAGAAAGTACAAGTTTGCGCGTCAACCGCTAAAAAGAACCTCTTTGTCGTATCTCCTCAGTTTGAGGACTCTTCCTTTGCTGCCTCAACTAGCATCAGAATCCTCGGCGTCGACATATCGAATAGTGTGCAGTTTCATAGACACTTTGAAGGGAAGGCCAAATTGGCCTCTAAAAAGCTTGGCGTGCTCAGCAAAGCGAAACAGTATTTCATGTCGGCACATAGCTTGTAACTTTACAAAGCGCAAGTTCGGCCTCACATGAAATACTGTTCTCGTCTCTGGGCCGGGGCACTACAGTGCCAGCTTCTTCCACTTGGCTGCATCTAGCACAGAGCAATTCGAATCCTCGACGACCGAGTTCTTTCTAATGTGATCTTTGTGTTATGCACTTCGGCCCGATTCACTAGCGCTGCATAGGGATGTTGCATCCCTTGGCATTTTCTATCGTATCTACCATAGGGGGTGTTCTGAGAAATTGTTCGGAATAGTTCCAGCTGCCAAATTTTACGAACGTACGTCCTGTCAAAATTCACGATATCATCTTCACCATCTGGATGCTTAGCGGTCCATCATTGTGCATTTTACTAGGAGTTTTCTTCCTCGTACAACCTCTGTGGAATTTTTTACTGCTGGCGACTTTTCCGGACTGATACGACTTAGGGACCTCCAAGAAAAGAGCTTACTTCGTTCTAAAAGTCCGGCAACACATCTGTAATTCCCCATGTGTGCATGAGGTGAGCCGCATGCTCGTTTGCAGGTACGAGACATGTGTATTGACAGAATACATATTAAGGTAGCACGATCCTGCCCCAAAATCCTTCCAATAATAAAATTAGGCCTGAGTTAAAAAGTGGGACTAATCCGGAAGCCGGTGGAACGAATAATAGTTTTTTTACTTTACTTTTAATTAAGAAAACCATAAACCTATTTTTGGGGTACTTAGTCAGGTAATAATGTCTAGGCTTAACAAAATTTCTTCAAATAAAAAACAACATCGTGATAAGAATCTTTTTTATTAGCCGCATGATTTAACAAAAACACGATGATCGGGAGGAATCCATCAGTAACAAATTAAGTTTTTTGCCCCATCAACTTATACAGTTTCTAATTTTGGAACAAAGAAACTACCAAACGACTTAATTTCACTTGGCCTTTTTTAAGTAATATGGAATTAAATCGTTTCATTCTAACAGCTCAGACATTTAAAATAAATATATATAGATATATATATACATGATGTATAATAATAAATCCAT
>DWHP01002467.1:0-14437 GCA_018247895.1 Parnassius honrathi
TCGTTTGTTTAATTTGCAAGAATTCTGTTGCGATTGCAAAGGAATATAATGTAAAAAGGCACTATGAAACGCAGCATTCTACTTTTACCAAGTTTAGAGGCGAATTAGGAAAGCAAAAAATCTTGTCTTTAAAACGGGAGCTTATTGGTCAGCAAGCTATGTTTACAAAACCCATTCAAGATTCAGAAATAGCTACAGAAGTTAGTTATGAATTTTCTCGAATGATAGATTTTAGCCAAATATAAAAAGGATTGTAAGCACTATGCAGTGCCACGCTTCAAATTAATATAATTCTTTTTCAATTTTGATACGTTATTATCAATTCTTTATTGTCTTTAATTACCTATACTACTGGCGACCCGCCATCAGTTCATAATTTGCCCGAGTGGCCCCCAAATCTTAATAAGTCTGTGCATCACTGCTCTAGTCACTCAGAGACACTGACGATAGTTTCTCTAGAAATTGAATGAAGATATAAAATAATTCTGATAGTGACTTTACACTGGCGATGTCAGAACATCCAATAGCCCATATTGTCCCGAGGGTGTCGAGACAGACGGCGTAGGGAAGCAGACTCAAATATAAGTAGCGATGACTTCCTAGTAAGAGCCTTGCGTGGCAACTGTGGCAAAAACCTCCTTATTGGGTAATTTGTGGAGTTGCTTATGTTCAGCCGTGGACTTTGATAGGCTATCATGAATGATGAAAATGTTAATGATATTATTTAGTTTCTTACCATTAGGTTGGTAAAAAACAAAAAGGTCTCGGGTTGGACTCCACCATTCAACTACTGTCCCTAACCACTCTAAACATAAACATTTTAAATATAGGTGGTTAAAGAGCTTAACAGTGGAAAAAGTATTTCCTCCAATATGTTTATAATCGTCTTTTCGACAAAATACAAAGTCATAGAGATCTGAGACAGTTATTTAGGTTATATAGGGCCGATATTGCACAAAGCAATATCGGCCCTAATTACGGTGCACTTAAGGCAGAAAGCTGCCCGAGTGCCCTACGTGGTGAGCACTAAATTGACTCATAAGGGCCTTGATTTTCTTCTCTTACAAGACTCTTAAATTACTTGGTGAAACATTTTTTTAACTTTAGTTACCTTTGACCTCCTTGAACTAAATAATATCATACGTTCAAGGTAACAACTAGAATGTCATCTAATACATTACATTAAAAATTTCGTTTCTAGTATTTCTATCCATAGGGATGAAATTTATTCTTAAATCTAACTATTCTTAAAACTTGCTGTTCTTGCAAGAGTGGGGCGGTACTTCACGCCGGGACAGCTTCTTACCTTATATAAAGCGTAAGTCCGGTCGTGAGTGGAGTACTGCTGTCACATATGGGCTGGTGCTCCAAAATGTCACCTGGCAGCGTTGGACTCAGTGCAGAGACATACTAAGAGGCTCATTGGTGACCTTGATTTGGTTGAAACCAACCTAGTCAGCGTCGAGCACAGGCGCAGAGTAGCCAGTCTGTCGGTATTCTATAGGATGCATTTCAGAAAGTGTGCCTGGGAATTTTCTCCCTCTCCTTTCCACTGTCGGACGACCAGGCGGTCGGCGGGTCTTCACCGCTTTGTTGTCGATATTCCACACATTAGAACCAAATGGCTCACTTCGACTCTTTTAATGCGCACAGCAAAGGAGTGGAATAATTTGCCGGCGTCTGTCTTTCCGTCCGAATACAATCTGTGCGTATTCAAGGCAAGAGTGAATACGCATTTGTTACGCTAAGAGAGTGCGATTTACCATCTAAAGCTGCATCACTACTTACCACCCGGTGGGATTGTGGTCAAACACTGGCTTATAAAAAGTAAAAAAAGCGATCCGGTGCGGCATCACCTGGGTAGAATAAATATATTGTACTAAATATCGCCCCTTTAATAAAAGTGACGATATTTAGATTTAACATCATCGTCAAAGGCAATTGATTTATATTGCACGCCTCATAAGCGAAGCGTTAAGGTTGTGCTCTACTCTCGCCTAATGGAAATCCAGTAACAGAACAAACGGACAAAATTAAAAAAAAAAGCTACTTACGTCATAATGGAATGCAAATTACACCCTGAGATCAATAAAAGGCAATGTTATATAGGTATGAGACTATCCCTGGAGTATAAACTATTTAAATAAAAAGAATGACTAAAATCGATTCAGTAGTTTCCGAGAATTATATAATCGTACATAAAAAAACATACAAGCCTAATGTGCTACCGTTTCTGGAACTCGGTTAAAATGTTGCAGCCGTCCTCAATGAACGATGTGCAGGACAAAAGTGTTCGTTTTTCAAAGACTAAATGGAATCGTAAACGCTCTACATACTCCACTCAAACCTCACGTGCAGCGTTGATATCTATTTAAGTTGTGTTTACGCGGTGTGATTCAAGTCGGGATTTTCTTTTGATGTAAAAATCATCCGTCTCCCTACAAACGTGTCGAGCAATATTGACACACCAACCATTGCCGCGTGATGTGAGAACTACCAAGGAAGTTAATTTTTTTTCCTAAAACGAAAATAATTTTTCTTTTTCATATAATGATTTTGAAGTAAATGATTATTTAAGAAGGTAATTAACACTTTGTTGTAAAGGTTTTTAAACAGATATAGCAACTAATAAAAATGTCCTTTCTTTCTTTTCTTATTTATTTATTATGTAGCCAATTTACCATTTAAAATTATAGTAGTATTTTACCGTTTAAAACAATAGTTATTCGCACAGTATGATTTTATGAACCTAATATTTCATAATCGTATAGTAAGTACCAAACATTAAATATTTTCCCACGTATATTTTTAGCAAAGGATCTGAACGGAAATTAATATGCTGACATGTAAGTTGTTTCAACGTAATTATAGAAAACTAATATTTGAGAAATTAATAAAAAAATGCAGCATATCCAGCAAGGAAAATATCCTTAGTCCCGTTGCACCGGGTCACCGTAGTCGTTGGCACGTAACTCTATAACTCAAGATCCCAGAATAGGGCTACCCCCCTCACAGACGGTAATACCAAGCGGCACCTTTATTGTTTTTTCCAGTTTTCATCACTTCACGCTCAGTCTGTCTTTTGATTCAGTGACTGTGTAATGTGTTGTTGCCGCATTTATTTTGCACTCTTGCCTAGGTGTTGCCAGTTTATTTTGTATTCTCTTGGCGTTGCCATTTATTCCACGTCGCTTTGAAGTCAAAGCTCTTTTCATATTGCAACGCCGCTTAGTCTGTGCTGACCGCAATGTAGATTGAATGATACTTGTATAGTTAAACACTCGCTTGCGGTCAAATATTTTTATGAGCTGGACATTTCATGTTTTCAAAAGAAAATTGTAATAATAATGTACCTAACTTTGCATGAATAAGTAAATTAAATTAAATTAAAGACGCGGACCGCGTTTTTTGACATTTCTTGACTTAAGACAACGTCCAGCATTGGGACTAGTGAAGAGCTTTCATAAAATAGTTAAAAATCAAATAATTAGAAGAAACGCTTGTCAGTCAGTTAAATTGTTGAATTAATAGTTGTTTTTGATATTTCTAGGATTCTAGATATCTACATTCTACCTAATAATATCTGCATATTTATATATTTTAAAATATAGAAAAATTATTATATCATGTAAGATTACATACTATATTTATTAATTTTTATACGCCAAGCTGCAGCTTATTTTGACTGTCTACGTCACAGTGACCGAGAGAAGCCGGCCACGGTCAAACGAGTGACTGCTGTACTGCCGTATGTCAGAGGTGTCATAGACCAAATTAGCTACATTTTGAAGCGAGCTTCTATTAGAACATTCTACAAGCCGCCGAAGAAGATTAGTCAGTTCTTACCATCCGTCAAGTGTCATATTCCTCTAAAAGATGCAGGAGTGTACAAGCTTGATTGTGAGTGTGGTCTCTCTTATATAGGACAAAAAGATCAATTAGAACCCGCGTAAAATTTGATGATGATTTGAAAAGATGTGAAGCATCAACGTTCCGGGGAGTCTGCTGTTTGTGATAATATCCTTAACGGCCCCAACCATTACATCTGATTTGATAGACCACAAATCCTCGCGAAAAAACACCGATTCCTACCAAGGATGATACGTAAGCCTATGGAAATTAAAAAACATCCTAATTTCAATAGACTTGGAGAAGGACTTGGGTCCCTATAATTAGTAACATTAAAACTAAACCAAAGCATACCACTGCAAGACTTTAAGACACAGTCCGTTCATTTTGCTTAGATCAGATCATAAACAATAATTAAAAAAGCTGAAGGTACTCCGGGATTAAAAGTGACATCGGGACGTCAATAACCTCAATCAGGTCTGCAAATCAGTCGGGAATTAAAAATTGAACGCCATAAAATCCGTAAAAGTAGTTTTAATTAATGTGTGGTGTTCGCGTAAATATAAGAAATCATTATGATAGTGTTTTGTTTATAATAATCTCGAAATTTTATATCCTTATCATTATTTATTAATTACCATTCGTTTGTTTGATGGTGTTTTGTTTATAACAATCTCGACACTTTATATCTATAACATTATTTATTAATAGGAACTGACGGCAAGTCCGCAGTACCGTATCCGACGCGCCGATGACCATGAATTTTGATAGGCCCATAGTCACGCTGTACAGGTACGGCAGTAAGTGTGGAAGGTATACCTCATACTGATAATGCCGCTACCTATGACTCTGAAAAATTTTGGTTTAGTCATTTTAGATGGATTTTTCACCATCAGTCAATCTCTAGAACCTTATTAATTTTAACATTTTTAATATAATATATTTTCGTAAAATAATACCTCATTCTCATTCATTATTTGTTAATAAATACGCAGGGTGCGTATATTGATGGTGAAAAAATCATTTTATTTACAAAAGTAAAGTTATCACAGCCCCGAGCCCACACTCACCCATTTTACTACTTCATTTTCATATAAATGAAATTAGAGTTTTTGTTATGAATGTACATTGTAAAACGAGGTAACCTTCTAAGGGCATTAAAAGTAGATCGCGGCGTGAACAAGATAATCAATTAGAGGCAACGCAAAACCTCTTAAAATATTCTTTAATGTTTTTCTACACGAGCATGTTACTTCCATACGTTTTTTTGAACATGATATACATCGCATTGAATGCACACACACACACACACATAGGTGTATCTTTTTAATGTCTACCGAAATTTTGTTATTGAGCAATTTAAGAGTCATGACTACATACAAGTTTATTACAAAATCAAATAGCCATAAATCTGCTCACCAAATTGTGAAATAACGTTTTAATGTACATTAATAATGCATTTTAATCATCACTGGTGATGAAAACAAGGCATGTAAAAACTGTACCACGTAGACTGTATTACTTTGTTAATGCTTGTAATCATATTACAACTAGATCTAAAATCAACCTAGCAATATATAATTCAACTCTCGCAGATTATTTTATATAACTAATTAATAAATTCATAAAACCGACGGAGTTTATTATTATTTAAGTTTACTAGCAATGGCAAACCAGTATCGCATGATTGTCAAGTTAAGTGGACCGGACAAGCAGCCTCCGCAGTCCTCCTTTCTAGCATAGACTGTTGCGCGTAGAACCTTCGCCAAATTTTAAGAAATTTGCATTTACTGACTGTTAAACCATCATTACAAAATTATATTTGCGGGCATAGTCTATAACAAATGTGTACACACATAGTATACTCAAAAAATTGTTTAAAATGAAACAGTAATAACATTTCGATTTTGTAATACAAAATAGTTTAGTGCAAATTCAACTCCGCCTTTACAAATGCAAATAGGAAATCACGAAGGCAGTTGAATACTAATTTATACCAATTCACTTCACTCTCCGCAGACTCAAAACGTCAGTATGAATCTATTATTCCATCTATTACCATTTAAATGAGTTCTGAAAATATGAACGAAGTCTAAAATTTACTATCAAAGTATTATTATCCATTATAAGTATTGCATAATTCTCCAAGTTGTTTTGAATTTCATATGCTGCGTTGCATGTTAAAACTTGTAACAGTTTACGTTCCTGTCACGTTACTTCAACATTTAAAAAACCCAGCTTTAAAAAAAATTATAAAATAAACAATACTGTGAAGCGCATAGAACGTCCGATAGATAGATATAGATAGAGATAGCCCGCTCATTTTTTGAAGTCACCCAAAAAGGGTGTAAATTTCAGTAAACCTAGGACAGTCACAATTATTACTAGGGGACGCAAAGAGCATATAAATTTAAAAATATTTCGAAAACTTGCACATCTTTTCGGACTGGGAAATCTGTCAATACGTAAACAGTTACTAATTACTGTCTTGGATCTTCGTAGACACCATTAGTGTAACATTTTATTTGTAGATTGTGAGGTCTGGATATGTTGTAATTATATCCCCGTAGATTTAGTACTGCATCCGAGCCTTCTTTTGAACTTATAGCACAGGCGTTATGTCGGATAAAAATAAGCTTGGAGTAATGAGCGAAGGGTTAGTAGCTCTAAATGTGCGTGTAAATTCTGTTAGGTTCCGTAATTTTCAAAAATATCTTTTGAAAATCATCATCATGGTATAATATTTCTATTTTAATGTGACCGATTTAGACACAGTTTTAATTGGTGTTCGGCGATTAAAGTGTTAATTTTGATAATTCAATCGGCAGTTTTTATTGTCACGAACCTCAAGCGCGTAACATTACTTAGCACTTGTCCATAGATGCGAGGTGCTTACAAAGTGTTGTC
Source organism: Parnassius honrathi (assembly GCA_018247895.1). Classification (NCBI taxonomy): domain Eukaryota; kingdom Metazoa; phylum Arthropoda; class Insecta; order Lepidoptera; family Papilionidae; genus Parnassius; species Parnassius honrathi. Next base: position 6,757 of record DWHP01002467.1, read on the forward strand.
TCAACACATTCGTGTTTTCGCATAATGCCCGTGTGTTTGTACGCCAGCTATTGAGACGTGAAAATACATGCATAATTTACAACGGGCTTAAACTTTCATAGCCCAACTATGTGTGTATACTTGTGTAATATTGTGAGGTTTGAACTAAACACGCGCGCTTGATCAAGAAGTTTATTGATGACTGCCGTACATAAATCAGTAACTTAACTTATATACTAACATTGTAATACTACTTCACTTGGTAACTGTTGCATGGAATTTAATTTATAATTATTTGTTAGAGCCAGTACGTAGCTCATGGTTTCAGCACTCGCCGTAAATTTCATAGTACGTGAGAAACCCGTGTACGATCCCCGCCGGCACCAGCGAAATTTTAAGTGCTAATTTACAAAAGCTTGGCGCTGAAGAAAAATAACTTAAGAAAATCTGTATGATCTACGTGAAGCCGTTGACAGGCACTTGTACACTGGAGCAGCACGGCTTACTGATTGTTTTATGTCACCACACGAGTAAAGGTTATTTACTCATGTGATATCACTCCCAGCAATGGGAGTAAACCTGCGCCCGGCAGCGACGCGATGTAGGCTGTGACTTTAATTTTATCTTTTAAAAGCATTTTTTTGAAACACAACGGAATAATATTGTTTTATTAGTTTTTTTGTAAATCCAATGCAATTTGTAATTCTGTTCTATAATCTATACGCAAAAAAGTAAAAAATAATTGGACTGTCAATTTTTTAAAATACATAATTGGGGTGATAAATGAGTACGCAGTTCACCTGATGGTAAGTGGATGCCGTGGCTCGTAGATCTACATTTACCTTTATAAAAAAACAAAATGCAGATGCGTTGTCACACCTGAGGACTACAGTGGAATACCTCGTTTATACTTCACTCACCATATGTGTGGTATAGTGAGTAAAGTGTAAACACGTATTCTGTGAGAGCGTGGTCCTTCCCGACCCATTCGTTCTATAACCATAACATAGTTGCAGCATGGCTCTGCCACGCAAGTGGTAGCATGTAAAAGTGAGATAAAAAATAAAATATTATAAAACATTATAATATAGATAGAGCTGTTATAGTTTTCCGTTTAACTCTCTTCCTAGTTTGCAGAATCATCTATGATTTCAAATGGCCTGTCGCTTTTTTCAAGACACTCTCCAGTTTGTATTTATTGTGGAAAAAAAGGGTGACTGATGAATGTGGGCTCCATCTATCCTCAATTGAAAATAAAAATGTAGATGCACTGTTATCTATGAGTATGAGCTTTGTTACTACTAAATAGGTCTCCAGTTTCCTACATTCGTCACAGAAAACACACATGCATTAATCTGCTATTTTACACTGGTATTTTGTAAGAGCATGATCCAATCCCAGTCGAGTCGACCCTTTCAGGGCGATGGATAAGAAGTGGTAACCTTAGATCGGTAGGCGATGTTCAAGCCCTCTCGCCTCCCTGATGAAGTGACGACCTAGAAAAGGCGTACAGATAGCCGGTGAATGCACGTGGCTCAGGACCGTGTTTTGTAGTATTCCTTTGGAGAGACTTTTGTTTACAAGTGGCCTTAAGAAGGAATGTAATAATGTTGAAGATGTTAAGATGTAATATGTATAGAAAGACATATATTACATTTTATGAAAATTAATTAATTTGCACCTTGGATGATCCAAGGTGCAAATTTTTCACAGAAGCGTGCGAAAGCGTTCCAGTGACAGTATGAATATGCGGTGAAACTTGAACATCCAGATTGACCTTCTTGGAGTTTCAGTTGGTATGAGTCCCACATAATTTTCCCTCTCTTCTAGGTGGATATGCGTAGATATTTCTCTACGTATCCGGGACGGTACAGAAGCTGCGGTCGAGTGCATATTGAGATCCCGCGACTCCTTGCTGACGCTGAGGACCACCACCGTGATATTTTAGTCCAAAATAACCTGCATCTCTTATATTATCTGAGTATCTCTCAGGATTTATCCACTTAAAACAGTCATTTCTTATTGAAAAAGGCTGTATGGTAAGCTATCATTATACTTTAATAATGAATATTTTGTATTAGGAAGTACACTATTTTATCATTATGTTTTGATTTGAACATTATTCATACACTGAAAATTTCACAATAGTTTGGTAGAAACTTTTGACTGAAAACTACTATTTTGCTACAAGTTGTTATAATATTTTGGCTTATCTAATTTAGTTTCGTTGACGTAAAATAATATTAACAAGTTTGTTGCAAAGGTATTTCTCCACAGTACAAAGGTACGAGTTCATTTAATTTCACAACTAAAATACAATGAAATTGTCGTTCATTATTTTATGTATCGTGTAAATTTCGCAATATTCATTTATCCTTCATATATACGTTATAAAAAATATGTTGCTAAACAATATCAGGAATGTTTAGAGGTGTTACAATTATGTTTGCCATTGACGTATAAATTACATTATTTTCACGCGGCTGAACATAAGCCTCGCCGTAGTGCTTTATAGGAGGACTTTGCTATAGTTGGTATGCTTGGCAGGCGGTTGGCAGCCGCAGTTTTTTAATAATTTTGAGCTATAATGCTGCCGTCCGTCTCCTGTTTCCGTTTCCCCTTGTCACCTAATATGGGCTGTTGGTTGTTCCTATAGTGCCACTAAACAGTTGGGGTTGAATTGGGATTCGATCGCCGACAACAAAATACGACAATTGAACCTATTCTGAGCAACTTTTTGCAATTTCTACGGAACTCACGTAGGTCATTTTCTCCTGTAATACGAGTGTGTATTGATGGGAACCATGATTGCTTTGGTTTTGACTATGGGCGTTTGGTTTCATTGTGTTATGTAGAGATATTAGTATCGATTACAAGCGGATGTTTTCCCTATGGATGAAAAAATATATCTCAGTTGCGGAGTAAGGTAAACAAGTGAGTTAAAAAATCGCACAAAACACCGCTTGTAATTTCAATGTATTTTGAAAATGAATTTTTTTTTATTATAAAATAAAAAGAATATTACAAAATTGAAACACAACACTAAAGATTTTCGTTACCATCACAATCATTACAGCCTATCAAAATTCACTGCTGAACATTTTCCAAAGTTCCTCAATTTTTTTCAAGATGCTATGCTGAACAGACGGTGAGTTTATATCACGACGATGGTGCTGCCTATCTCCTGTTCCAGTTTCGTACTGTCGCTTCTTATGACACCCACGGGATAATAAGGTTATCACTACGCGATGAACTTAACATTTTTAACTAGAGATTTAAGACTAGATTTAAAATATTATGCTCAATATCACAGCTTGTAGTTGCTTTGAGTACACATGTATAATTTGCAACTTATTTTATAATTTTATCATGCAGAACAATGAAAGTACAAGTATTGACAAACTTTGTGTGTTTTCTAGGATTTTGTTGAACATGCGTATAATATTGTCTCATGAATTACTAACATTTTGGAGTCGATTATTGCTTGTTTCTAGTATTTAGAGAATGTGTATCACTATTGGTTTAAAATACTTCTTAGGTTTTAGTGCACATATGAATAAATTACATTTTATGTAATAATATATTGAGCAACCAAAGTAAATATGTAATAAATAAATTCTTGCCAAAAAGACTATTTAGGTGTTAAGTCGTAGATTTTCCCTTTTTTACGTCTTTTATCATCCATTCATCTATTAAAAGCTATAAAAGTCCATTTCTGAACATAGACATCCCCCATAGATTGCATCAATGAGAGGATATTGCCACAGTTATCACATTTGGCAGGCGGGTTGACAACCACAGTTTTATAATTTTGTGTTGTTATGTTGAAGATGCTGCTGCACGACTCCTGCTTCAGGTTCCCACTGTCGCCTCTTGCGATACCCAAGGGACGATGTATGGTAATGAATATTTATACACCGCCAACACACGGTACAGAGCTTTCATGTTCGCTGTCAATATTTTGGTGTGTCTGATAAATAAATAAAAAAACATAAAAGTTCTAAATTTTGCTTTAGAAAAAACTGTAAAAATCCGTCAAGAGCTACTGTAGTAATGCGACGTACGCTACGCGTTTTATTACTTCTTATAAAAAAGCCGCCCAGACTAGGAACATTTATAGCCAGTTACTTTAATTTTTTATCATAACTTGATCTAAAATCTAAAATCTCCTATTTCGACCCTATTTTCAGGAACGAAAACGCCACATTGTCTCCCGATTCAATGACTTATTAATTCAGTGCGCAAGCATCAAATTTCTAGCTCTATGATTTGCAAACGTCTAAAGTGTAGTATAATGGTTACTCTTATTTACGTGAACACTACACCTTGAGTATAACTATATATATATGGATTGTATCGCATTAAAGTAACTTATTTTTAATTCCCGACGTTACGCGTGCTGTACAGCACTCGTGGTCATGAGGTGGACTGAGATGGTTGAAATCCCAATGTCATAGTCAACCCGGCTACCTTCAGTTTTTTAATATTAATATTTGGTCCGACGTATGCAGAATGAGCTTACAATATCTTGAAGTCTTGCAGTGGTATGGTTAGGTTTCGATTTAATTTTGTTAATTATATGATCCCAAGCAGGTGGTAATATTGGACACATCAGAGTATAATTTAGAAATACAATAACTTTCATCGGACAAATGTACACACGAAAATGTCAAAACAGACCCTACAACTAATACGCTTAAATAACTAGCGATTTAATAAAGAAGTACTCCGATAAATCAAATCTCGACGTGAATTCGATAATACCATCATGTGCCAAACCACCAAGGTTGTATGGGTTACCGAATATACGCAAATCAAACGTTCTACTACGTCCCATAGTGAGCCAGATAGATTCACCGCATTATAAGTTTGCTCAACGCTTGGCAAAAATACTGTCACCACTGCGAGAACATACCAGAGCACACGCAAAGGATTCATACCTTTATTCCAGTCATATAAAAGACCTACATCTCGCTGACAATGAAACTATGATCAGTTTTCATGATCAGTCATTTTTACATGCCTAGTTATTGATGACTGCATCTCAATAGTAACCAGGAAGCTGGAAGAAAACAAAATGCCTGAAGAATATGCAATATTACTCGAACACTGCCTCACATGTAGCTATCTATTGTGGAAGGAGGAGTTCTACAAGCAAGTAGATGGTGTGGCGATGGGCTTAACTGTATCTACCATAGTCGCCGACATATCCATACAGGATTTTGAGGAGAAAGCCCCTCTTACTGCTCCCATAAATCCAAGATTCAAGTGGTACGTAGACGACACTTTCAAAATTTTGCCATCTGACAAAGTAACTGCATTTTTACACCACCTTAACTCCATAATTTCTATAATCCAATTCACAATGGAGATTAACACACATGTCGTATACTTTATTTTATTCTTGTTTATCTTAATACTATTCGTCAGGCAACACTACTGAAGTCATTCCTTCAACGATTATGCTATAATAATTTTATCATCGGCAAATTGAAAGCAAGTGATGTACTCGCCATTAATATTGATACGTATGCTTTCGAGTCTAGTAGCTTGAAAATATCATATTATACATAGATACAAAAATAGTGTTTGAGATTTTATTAATTATTTTTTCTTAACCATTTGCCTATTTTACTTACTCTGAATCTCTTCTGCAAATATGGTTGGTTATTGCAAAATAACCATGTATAAATAAAGCATGATTCCTTTTTATAGTGATCTCTTCTAGTCAATGCCCAAATTAAGCTCACTGAAACATAAGGTATGTTAATAGGTTCGCTCGCCATTGACTTAAGCAGATTACTCGATTGACCTATACAGCCATTTATTCCTTTAGCAGCTTGTAAATATTCATTTTACGATTCTATAGATATCTAATTTTTTAACACATCGTAACTGTATTATATTCGTGTTTTGATTAAAATATGAATTTACCTGGTAACATTTTACGTGGGAGAGCCACTCTGCACCTATATTATGGTTGTAGCACGAGTGTGTCGGCTCTACCGGGGTAGTAGCATGCTCTTAGAGTATACCATCGTAAAATACTAGCTTAGTGATGCTATGTTTCGTGTAGAGAGCCCGAGAAACTTTTTACTAGAAAAAGGAATTCTATCTTGATCGTCACGGGTGATAACGCTTTTGTATTTTGATATTCAATCGATGATAAATGTGGACGTCAATGAGCATGGCATCTTCAAGTCGACCGTGGGCTCGCTTGTCCCCTTATTTTATATGTAAAAAAAAACATTATTATGTTATTGTTTATTATTCTGAACACTGACTCGATGACTACTATCTCACCTGATGGTAAGCAGTAATGAAGCCGAAGATGGTAAACACACTGAATAAACGAAATTCTATTCACTCTTGCATTGAAGGTACCCATATTGTAATCGGATGGAAAGACATATGCGGCAACTTGATCTAAATCTTTGCTATATGCATAACGAACGTTCATAGTTTTAAACTGTTTGGTACGAATGTGTGGTAAGTTCACCTCAAAAGAATGGAGACTGGTCGAGTAGAGGAGTCTGGTTTGGTTGTCCGATGGTGGATGAAAGAATTAACTTATGCTATTGGAAACTATTTATTTCAGAGAGTTTGCTCTCCAGAGCCAACTCTCCGAGTAGGCATTTTTCGTCAAAATTGGTCGCCGCATTTCACTTGCGCACGGTGAGAGCGTTCGTGAGTGACTTATGAGCGCGATCACGTGTCTCGGGGTTTATATGACCGTTCGGGCAAATCAGTGGCATGCGTGCCCCGCCCACAATGCCATTCTATGTTTTTCTGTTTCCTATGGTAAAGCCGGAGCGAGGGAATAGGTCAAGTCATACTAGTTAACAGAAAAATATAAAAAGAAATTTTTGCTCTGTATTTCTTTCTCAACCAAGTATTCAAAATTAATAATTTGCCTAGTTTGAAATGACTGTACTGAAAAAAATGTGCTACACGAGTTTGGCAAGTGACTTTAAAATTTGTTTTTAAAAAACTTAGCAAAGATTTTTTTAAATATATTTTCTTGTTAATTATATCACCCGATTTTCCGGCTTGACGTCGATTTCTGGGACATTTTGTATGTATGTAATTACTCTTAGGTTTAAGTTGTCTTCCAATTCATAAGACGACAATATTATAATATCTTCTCATCTGAAAATGCAGTTATAGTAGCATTTGATTGAGTGAAACGTTGTGTACAATTAAAAAATAAAGTAGACCTAAAAACATTAGGTATCCATACCTCCTGCTTTGGTCTAGTGGTCGTAAGCCGCCAGTGGTGATTGAGCGGTCCCGAGTTTGTATGCTGGGCCTAGTTAAAATTAGTTATTGAGTTTTTCTATCAAGAAACTCACTCTTCACTCTTGCATGCATTTATTCAGCAACTTACCTGCACGTATACGTTTCGTGAACCTGTGTTTGTGCACATGCTGGTGAACTACAATTCTGTCCTACGCAGAGGGTTAGTTTGCGTTACAACCGGCCACCGTTACGGAAATTCGGTCGAGAGAAAATAAGGTATGAATAGTTGTGATGTGACTGATAGGAGACATTTGTCCCGCAGGTCGGAGGCGCTGTCGGCGGCGTTTCGGGCGTGGGCATGGGCGGCGTGTCGGGCCCGGGCGTCGGCATGGCGAGCGGCGGCTGGTTCAAGCAAGGCGGCGTGGCGGGCGGCATGCTGGGCATGCGCGCACCGTACGCGGGC
>DWHP01002468.1:0-14435 GCA_018247895.1 Parnassius honrathi
ATATATATATATATACATAAATAATATGTCCGTATAAATTATATTATCTATATCAAAACAAATGTGAAATACATACGAAAATATGAGCTGTGTTAGTTCAAACTTGCAATGATTTTATCACATACTGACGGACTAGCTTTTTAAAAACGAATTTGTTGGGAGCTTTTTTAATGTCAAGAGGGATGTCGTTCCAGAGTCTGATGGACGTGAGGGCGAAAGAGTGAGATAAATGATCAGTACGGTGTAAAGGAGTGAGCAACCTAAGATGAGCCGAAGAGCTGAGAGAGCAATTATAAGAATCTCCCAGGTATTGAAATTTAGATTTCAGATACTCGGGAGCACATGGATCGTTCAGAATTGTAAAAGGGTGCGGAGTATTCTAACATATCTGCGCTGACGGATAGGCAGCCAGTTTAGCTGAGTACGAAAAAAAGATACATGGTCGTATTTACGAAGACCGTAAATGTATCTGATACAGTTGTTACACAGACGATCCAAAGTATTAAAATGATGTTGAGACAGGTCTATGCAACACACATCGACGGTAAGAAAGTTTTAAAATCGATATAGATATTGCAAAGTTCCAGTGGTTTTGCGACCTCCTGTAAATGTTTGTTCCATATTAAGCAACCATCAACGTACAGACTAAGGTTCTTTACATTAGTAGAGAATGGTATTACATTATTATTAAACATAATTGATGATAGGGTGGGAATATCTAGTTTATATAATAATCTTGAGCTACCTAAGATTATCATTTAGCATTTAGACTAGTTGACGTTTAGGCCAAACACAGTAGACCATTCTGAGATATATTTCAAATCATCATTTAACAATGAGATAGCACTGAAGATATTTGAAGGTTCCACTTGCACATATAACTGCAGATCATCGGCATACAAATGGTAAGAGCACTTGAGATTTAGTATGATGAGATTTATAAAAAGGGAAAACAGAAGAAGAGAGATAATTCCGCCTTGAGGGACGCCAATTGACAGATCACGCCAGTGAGATATTATATGGCCAGTACACACGGCTAATTGGCGCCCTCGAAGCTATGATGGGAACCATTTCTGAGTGATGATTATTTAAATATGATTATTTAAATAACCCCCGGGAATAAGGTAATCGCTTCCAAGCTGTTTCTAAAATAAATTTTGTAAATATTTTGTGACCTTTGACATTGTAATTTTTTTTTAAAATCTCGCTGTGTTTCTTGCTGATTCTTCCCAGGACAGAGGTTTTTCCGAACCAGTGGTAAAGTAAAAAATTAACTTTCAATAAAAATTACTTTTAATCTATATTGTAAATTCATCATCATCATTCATCATTCTATTCTATTCCAAACTTCAAGGCATAAGATGGAATGCATCATAGTCACAGTCTGTAATTATATTGGATCTGCATACTTTTCAAACCGGAAGACTGTAGTGCCCACCCTACCGTTTATATACCCAAATAGACCAGAGTTCTACCATCTAGAAAACATACAGTCAAGTCTGGCAAATTTACCAACGAGCAATTCTTTTCTCTCTCTCTCTCTCTATATATATATATCCAAAAAACACGATTTCCAAAAAAATACCGAGCAAAGCTATCGTCCAGGTACTTACGATTAATACCATCAAATAGGCCATTTTTGGGATGAAATTGACAACTTTGTTTTCGATATGGCTACATGTAAGTTAATTTTCGCATTTTATTTTACCGTGTAATTGTGGCGTCGATTTAATCTCCTTCTTCAGTGCTACAGAACTTTTTTGATTTTGTTTGTAGCATGTAGGTATCTATATCTTTGTAGTAACGTAATAATAGTGGTTAAAACGTAGGTACATCGGTTTTAAAAACTGACTTGGCAAAGATACCATACTAGTGATGCGACGATATGACGGTAACTTTACTATGTTTTGTTCAAGCAAGGAAGGTCCCTTTCTACCTAAATTTTAACTCAGAAGGCCCCGCGACATTTTAATTGTACCCCCAGTTCTGCTAGATTCCGACGACATAAATGTCGCCGGCCCGTCACACATAGACCCTACACATTCACCTTGTGCCACAAACGCCGTTAGGACAACGGATGGGACACAACGAGTCCGTCGACAGGCCAGCCACACACCCCTCCACACCACGTACACACCGTGCACCTATATCCCTGGACAGTTCTCACCACCCAGAACATCTAACAATTCGAGTTAGCCGTCAGAGCCGGGGCCAGCCACCTCCTTTTAAGCCCTTAAAGTCCTTCCAAAAATGGCAAAGTTGTCAATTTTCACGGTACCTACTATGTTGTAGTATCAGTCCATTACCGATCCGATTTTTTAGGTCTGCTGGGGTTGTTCTTGCAATGTTTTGCTCCAATCGCATGGACAGTTCTCTCGAGCTTATCATTGTTAGCAGCAACTGAAAACCATTGGGATTACGGATTGGTCAATAAGGAGGTCGGAGCATTGACTTCTTTAGACGTGATCTCTCTGCCTCTAACCAGACGGTGATTGCTGCTGGTTTTAATCCTAGTGATCACTAAATTGTTGTAGTATAGCCGCCATAATAAAGTCAATCTCATTTATCGTAGAACCATGCGTGTCTACCCATTCTGGACTCCTGTCCACTTGCTTTCTACAAAAAAGAATTGATTATATAAAGGCATTTTCTCTTTCCATAAGGTTAGTTATTTGTAGCCCCCTTCAGTTCCGTTCTGTAATCCCTTTTTCTACAAAGTTACCTATAATCAACAATGTCCGAAGAGGCGGTAATCCGACACTACCGAAGAGAAATTAGATGCGGCACCACCAGCTTTACGTTTTTTCCGAGGCAGCCATTTTATTGGAAACGAAGCATTCAATCCCAGTCTTCAGGGGTTAAACTGATCTGCATTTTAATTCTTAATCGGGAATAGATATAGATATTACCTATGCACCACAGCATCTATTTCCCCTTAAGTGCAGTCTGCTCGTTTGTCACCATTATTCTATAAAAAAGACGGGCGAAATACTTTAAACTTCCTGACTCCTGGTCACTACTGAGCATTTGTTGATAGAAAGCCCCTAGTTTTATGTTTTGAATAAATAGGAAATCAAGTAGAAATGTTGTTGCCTATCCGCGTTAACCAAGCCGTCGTCAATGTATGGAATATATTACACAGCTGTTGATACTACTAAAACTTACAATCTTTTTAGCAATTAGTGTATTGGTTCCGTGTAATGGTGATCAAAACATTCAATTATCGAATTTAATCACGAGAGTGTTGTAAGAATCCATTTGTATAACTGCCGGAAAATTTTATAGCTTTTCACGAATATATGAACTTCTCGTTAATGGCGTAAATGAATTATGCAAGCCGGCACGTGGACCACCGTCCATGCCCCACAAAGACTGCCTACTAGCTGCTAAGGGTTTAGCTCATCACCGAACTGCTGTAGACTGATGAGATCTGCCTTTACAAGAATTTGTCAATCGGTACATTAATCTTTAGTGGTACTGTTTTCAGAATTTAATGTCTTAAAGACCAAACATAAAAGATAAATATTACGAAACTACATTATTCTACAAATGGGCCCTATATTTCCCATTATCGAAATTGGTAAGACTAGAAATTGTCTTGAAATTGATTAATTTATCTTCTCTTAATTTAGTATAAACTGTGATTGGAAGATAAAGCTTTTCCTTTAAATAGAATTTAAACGAATTATCGTAATGTCTGTGCAGCTATTAAGTATGATGTAATACGCAAGATTTTTAGCACTAAATAAGCTAATCAGTAATTACTAATTAATCAAAAACGCTACCGTTTCATTGGGCTTTGTCACGAACCAACGCTAAACAAAGTTACATTTAAATATAATCTGCTCATTAAGATAGTGTCGGTACACCCGGAGGCGCACTTATTATTTAGTTTTTATTTTATTATTTTTATTGTGTTTGTTAAATAAATGTGGTGCATAGATAATATTCTTAGAATAGAATAAAATAATATATTATTCTTTTGGGTATTGAAATAACATAGTAATATAAATAATTAACACAAGTTGAGTAGCAAACAACCTTTTACTAAAACTCTTTGTTTAAAAATGCCAAATTCTCCTTTGGGTGTACGCTGCAGGTGGTGACTTTTGATCGCGACACAAAGGTGACCGTATCTAAGCAAAAAGGCTATAGCTTGGGATTTAAGGGTTATTTAGAAAACACAACAAAGCAAATAATATCTGAAATAATATCTTAATTCCGATGATTTTATTCTTAACTTCAAAGGAAATTCAAAGAACTTACCACTTCAAAATCGGTTGATGTGATAAAAAATTACGCCCATCGCCATCTTATCATCAGATTTAGACCTAATTTATGTGATCACCCTTGTGGTGGTCTTCTAGCAAAAGGAAAATAGATTTAACAAAAATAATAATTGAAACCATTAAGTTAATTTGTACTATTTGTAGTATGAAGTAATGTATAATGTATAATACGAGTATGTACCACATACTGAAAGAGACGCCGAAAATTGGTTGTTTGCAACACATGTTACAGTCCACGGGCTCAAACATTTAGTCTGTGCCATAAAAAGGTACTTATTCTATAGCTTGACTTTTCCTCGCCTGAATTCTGAACAGAAACCGTGAACAAAGTGAGACACTGCGGGACGCGTGGTCAACTTCAATGCTTGCAATGATTGTTTTGGTTGTACATTTACTTCAATATTGGATACATGGTAAAGTATTAAGATTTTACGTGGGATCACAACTTAACTGTATGTTTGTTACCCATTGCTATAATTTAATAGCATAAGCGCTACTTATCATTAGTTTTTCACAGAGTTCTAATAACGAGAATACAAAGTTTATAAAGTTCTAATGAAGGATCCGTGGCGCAGTGGCTCAGCAACGAGAAACGGCGCTGATTCGAAACCCAAAACGGAGCAAGTATTTGTATGGCCTACACGTAATTCTTCCAGTCCTGGATATTTGTTAATATTTAGTTTGTGTAAGTAAACTACCTTCACGATACGGGAGAAAATCATAGTGTGGGGTAAAGACTTTAAAACAAACACATAACAGGAAGATTACATGTAGGTATATAGTTTTTTACATATGTTCACTGATTTTCCGGAATCAGCTGAACTGATTTTAATTATTATTTTTATGCTAAATTAATATTTCGCAGGTTGTCCCATACCTTATTATTCCATCCTAGGGATGGAAATACTCTATCCCTGAAGGTGGGAAATAGGGGATGAAGAATTTACCACACCCGTTTACACGACATTCTAGTTATAAACTTAAACTTATTATATTCTTTAGATATTCAATGTGTACAGTTGTTAAACTTCTAATACAAAATAAAAACTGACTCAAAAACTTAAAAAAATAATTACGTTACTCGTAGCTTCTGAAGTCCGGAGGTTTACGCGTAATTCTTTGATACGCTGTTTTTTTTTTTTGTTTAATAATTTCAAAGTCCGTTGCCAAACCAATAGCTATTCCAAAAATTAATAAAGTAAAATAAAAACATGTTTTCAAAGTCTTTGAGACAATCGGAAACAATTTCTCATAAACATTTCACGACTTTTGATGCTAACAGATATCTGTGACAGGAAAATAAGACCAAATAATTATGAATTATAACGACATGACAAATTACGAGTTAGTATGTTACTTATCCGAGGAAATTGATTGTTCTATATGGAGCTAAGAGTCATTAGCGGAAGAAGCAGCGCGTGGTGTTTCAACAAAGTCGTGCTACGCACCTCGTTTTTATTTTGGGCTATTCTACATTTCGTCGATATCAGAATTGCAACTAAGTCGTGGTAGGTTCCGCGAGACCATCCAACCGTAAATACTCGGGAAAAACGCAAGTTTATACTTACACATGTATAAATATAACGCCGTCTAACGATAGTGATTCAGTTTTGCGCGATCGCTTGCAACAAAATGATGGTACGAACGGGGTGAGGGTCCAAGCACTAATTTGATAGAAGAAAGTGAAGTGTCAACAACTGTGCAACCAGTGACGCGTCACTAATAATTCGTAATTTAAAAAAAATACAATATGGAGAGCCACATGTGGCTTCGAATTATAATTGTGGTATTCTTGGCTGTGCTAACAATAGCTCACCGAGATTACGAGGATAATTTAACGAAACTTTGGTCTTTATCCAGTGCATCAAATAGTGATGGATCTGCAGTAGTTAATGTGACTAGAGCCTCTTTTTTGATACAGCCAACTAATCACGGTCGTGCTCAAATAATTTCTTCACGACAAACGAAAGATTTAAAAGGAACTCCTTCCGAATACAAGTATGCGTTTAAGCCCCGTGCGATACCACTACTAAGAGGAGATCAGCAGCTCCAACTTGACAGTGATAATGTTTACTATTCACAGAACAATGTGAATATACATAATAACAAGTACAAACCTGAAGTACTTTTTCCTGGTAATTATTTCCAAATTGCCAAAGAGAAAAGTAATGATAACATGGTCAATGAAGTCACATTTCATCCAAGAGCGATACCGATTAGAAGAGATCCAGAGTTTCAGGGGAGATCATTAGATTTCGACGAGGAACCCATAATAGAAAAACCTGAAGGATTTTCGGAACATACTTCGTCGAGGAGATCGCTGTCATGTAAGTATCGTACGTTTCTAGTTCATGATGAAATTATGAGATTTCGTTGCAGATAGAGTTACATACACGCTCAGCGTAATTAACACATTCATTTTGTATCGATCATGAAAAATTAATTAAGAAAAGAATTTTTCCGGATCTTAGTTACGTTGTCATATATCAATATAAATGTATTAAATTATATAGATAGTAGGTCTGTTTGGTATTTTATTAATTTGATAGTATTTATGCTTTAGCCTTAGTTTATTTTATAGCTTTGCCTTGCGAGAGAACTTATATTGGATAGAATATTTATATAGGAATATATCCAATTTTATTTTAACTATCAGTGGATTCAACTAGGCTTGACAGTTTGAAAATCATAACACTGTCCTGATCACAATCCTGATAACATATGGAAGTGAAACTTAATCCTGCATTGCTGGTCATATGAAACAGCTCAACATTCCCTGCGAAATGCGTAAAGGAGAGGGAACAACATATTTGTTAAACTGCGGCGTGAGTATTGTGCTCTCTTCCTGACCAACTCAGTAGAGGAGTGATCACAAGGAGAGCATGAGTGTCAGTATGGCCAGGTGCCTTATGGCTTATTCTAGGCCTGTGGCCGGGAAAGCTGGAGCTCCGTGTATAGGATTCAGAGGGGTCTATTGCACAGATAGAAATGGAAGCGGTGGAGAAAAGTGCGCCTTGTGTATAGCCGCGTTCATCTTCCCCCGTGGTGGGATCACTTAGGCGTATCCAGCGTAGGTAAAACCACGAAGGCGCACGAAAGCATTCCCTTAGCACTAATTACGCGAAAGCGACATAACCCAACCTTGCCCCCATGAGGCGGATGTGCCTGCTCAGCGAAGATGATGTTGATGCCTAACCAAGTCTGTCAACCAACCTGTTAAGAAGGAACCATATAGGTTTCATAAAAATTTAACTTTAAGAAAAAACTAAAACCCGACTCAAAAACTAAAAAGTATAAAAAAAAGTTTCACGTAGTAGTTTCCGAAGGCGAAATTCTTCCATACAATATGTCTTAGCACCAATTCAGAAGCAATTATGTGAAAAATATTTAATTTTCCTTTTTTATATCTTAATTTTTTATTGTATTATTTTTATTATATATTTATATTTTATTATATTTAGAATGAACTTATTCCTAAGTAGTATTATAACGATGAACTCGTTAGGTATATGTAGGTCGTATAGTAATAAACAGTTACTCTATAAATTGCAACCCCTATATTCCTCCCTCAGTGGTGAAACATTCTATTTAAAATTTATGCGGGCTAGCAGTGTATAAAAGGCTGTTTATAAAAGTATCTGTCATTATAATCATTTCAGCTTCCGGGAAAGTGATGAAAATAAATAAAAACATCGTACATAATATAGATTTCCTAGTTTTAGGGACGTACATGGGCTGTCACTGAGCTTTTTGTTATTTTACAGCAGTCGTTTTTTCGTCGTTATTATTATCTCATATTTTCTTAGATGTACTCAATATTACTATCATCATCACAGCTTTTCGCGAGTCCACTGCTGAGCATAAGCCTCCTAAGGAATGCCGTAAACCGCGGTCCTAAGCCGCTTGCATCCATCGAATTTCTGCATGTCTTAACAGCCCATTATACCCACCCTTTCCTCCGTTTACCGCTACGAGTCAGCCACTCAAGAAGCTTTTGTTTCTCATCGGTTACCAGTTCTTCGAACAATATGGCTAGCAGCATGCTGTGGCCCATGTACTATCACGATCTATCCTCAACTAAGAATCAAAATGCAAATTCTCTGGCACCCCTGAGTACTAAAATGGAACGCCTCGGTTCCAATATAAGGGCCTCCCGTTCTCTACACTCACCATATGAAACACAGCAGCATTACGCTGCTTTATTACGCTGGTATTCTGTGGGAGCGTAGTCCTGCCCCGAGCGAGCTGACCCATTCGTGCTACAACTATAATATAGCTGCATATTACTTGGATATGATGACATAATGGCTACGATGACACAGTCTACTTGATGGTAAGAGGATGCTGTAGCCTATAGGCATGCGGATGCGTTATCACCCAGTTATGGTCTCGCCATGGTCTCCGGTTTTCTTCACTGACCATATAAACACAGCAGTATTACGCTGCTATTTCTTGATTTGAATTTATTGTACTGCAGTTATATTACGCAGCAGCGTAGATCCACCACCTAGGAGTTTACCACTACTTAACCTATTTCTACTGCCAACGTAGCAGTGACTGCACTTCTGTATTGTGGTCTAAAGTGTATAGATAACCAGTACACTTACAGGTGCCTTAAATTATGAGGCGTTATAACATCTTCAACCTTTTAACGTGACAACGTCTAATAAATTGTCGAACGCTGGTTGCACGTACGAAAAAGAATGACTCCTTGTAACGTCATGCTCATTGTAACGTTACGCTAATTGTAACGTTACGATCGGAGCGAGAGCGTTGCATGAGCGAGCGAAAGGCGCGATCGGCTCGTGCGTTCGGCTTACGCCGCATCTATCTCTCTTCCACTCGATTGGCCTATGCGTCCCTTTATTCAAGAAGAATTTGCCGTAGTTCTGTTTTGCAGATTGCCAATTACAGTACCAGATACCTAGCATCTCAAATACCGCATTTCAACGACGATAGTTTTTTTATTATCAATCGATACTAAGTCGACTCTTACGAAACTTTTATGAGATGGTGTAATGTATTCTCTTATACTACGCCGTTCAAAAAACGATTAAGTTTATTTTATTTATTTAAACTATACCTAAGTATAACGGTTTCTGGGACTTAATGCCTTTCAGCATAATCTCCCAGTGCACATATGGCGTGGTGAAAAGACAAAAAGAATACAAAATTTAATTTTATTTTAATTTCATTACAATAATTATTATTAATACATAAAAGCAATGAGTTTTATTCAGAGAACTTATCATGAGTGAAATTTGTTTAACTATATTTATTTAACTTTGAAAAAACCGACGTCAAAAATTTCTTTTTCACATAATAGAAGAAGTCGTGAGTGATGATGAGACATAAATTGTATTGAAGAATTCTAATACAGCCCGACTTCAGAAGCTGTTCTGTGTTTTTTTTGTCTTTGGATTCGTTTATTAGGTTTAATTGCCTTTTGAGTGAATTAAAGAATATCACAAATTCAAAGTAACGACTAGAATGTCGTCCTAATAAGCTACGTGAAGAATTTCATCTTTCACGCTTGACGGTGAAATATTAAAATAATATGGGACCATCCCTGAAATTACCCTTACAGCCTATTAAACCTAGTAGAAGTAAGCTTTAGCTTGCCTCATAGGGGGAGGGATTTGGCATAGTTTCGGAATTCGTAGTTTATTTTTATTTTTAGTCATTATTAAGAAGACGCTGCCGTCCATCTCCTGGTTTGTTTTCCTTTGCCGCTGCTAACGACACGACGATTATATGGAGTGGTAGATATTCCCACACTACCACTAAACATTTAAATTTACTCCTAAAGTATGACCTATTTAATAGAAGGAGGATCATTAAAATCTGTTTAGCTATTCCCGAGAACATACATTAAAATATACACGTCGAATATAGATTCTACACGTTTTTAGTAACAGATTAAAAACCAATATTAATCGTATTCTTTATTTAATATTCATCAAAACAAACTAGCAAAAGTTATTTCCTAGCGAAGTAGTCTATTGTTTCTTTCCAATTTTAGAAATATCGGTTATAAAGTAAATTTCACTCTATCATTACGATCCGTTACAGCGTCACCGTCGAACGACCGTCTGTCATCACTCTCCCCGAGGCCTTAAATTTCATCGATACTAAAACTTATAATCTTTTCCGCTTGTGAACTGCAAAATGTAAATATCCATCATGAGCTATAACAGTATTGCTTGGTCAAAGAACCGATGTGGTCACGCCATGATTCAATGTACCCACTGGAATTCTTAATATTAATGCCTAGTAGTTTCTCATTACATTACCAAATTGTTAAAACTACGACAAGAAGTCACTTATTATGTAAATGCATAGCATAGCTAAAACAACACTAGATCGCTTATCATAATATCGACCAGACTAAACAGTAAAAAATAAATTAAACCGTCAACATTGTCATCATTATTATCATCAGCCGGTTAAAGTTGTCTGCTTTATCTGAGCATCTCCCGTTGCAGCGCGGATTTGTCTCAATCAGTACCTGTTGTCTCGAACCATTGCCCCTGATTCTCGTCACCGCCCTGGGTATTTTTCGCCTGGCGTGAACAAAATGGTTATGTATCAATTTTTACGTGCTACTAGCCACGCTACAGCTACGATTGTAGTACAGTGGGCTTGAGCGGTGTAGGGCTACGATCTCAAACAATACCAGCATAAAACAGCAACTTAATGCTGCTGTGTTTCGTATGGTGAGAGTAGAGAAGCAGGGCCCGTCTTTAACGAAAACGAGGCGTTCCATCTTAGTCCACACGGGTGACATTATACATTATACATACATTTGTATTAAGGGCTACACTATCCACTTACCATCAAGTGGATTGTGTGCTCGTTTGTCACGCTCAGCTTCATGATTTTCCGGTCATCGCATTTTGCGTTGAAATTGGATGATTTTTCTTTTACGCCACCACTACATGCCTATTAACAAGATTAAAAATTGTCTTTAATACTTTAATGGCTTTCTTTTCAAGATCACTTCGATATAATAAACGCAAACATCTTTATTTACTGTGAGGTTGCTGGCACTTATGATAAAACACCGATATTTTTCTTACGCAAAAAAAATTGTGTCGGTGTTTAAAAAGTAATTAGACGAGTACGTCTTTAATTGTAGTTTTACCGTTTTAGAAGTTATTTTAATTAAAATACGTTCATTGTTGACTTTGTACTAATCTTATATTAGATAAACAAATTTTCTCAATATTTTAGATAGAAAATAATTAGATATAATATTATGTAATAAAACATTATTTATTGATTTGAAGGCACTGCTTAATTTATATTTAAAAAAAAATCCCGATACTGAACGGATTCAAAATGAAGTAGATTTAGTGGCCACTCTCATAACAAGTATTATTATATATCACACGTCCTTGCTCTTAGGCCTTACGTCCTTAGCTGTGTTTTTTTTTAAATATTGTATACCTGAGAGCCGAAAAATTTAGTTAGAGTCCATTTGATGGTAACAGCTTCAGCTAAATCAGATCATCATTAAGGTGACAAACCTTTTAACATTTAGAAGAAATGCTTCACAGCCTGTGGTTATACTGGCTCTTTATACCATTCAGACCAGAAGACAGCAGCGCAAGCATAGTTACTAGTTGGGAGAGTGGTACGAACCCAGAGGAACTCGTAGATGAAAACGAGTCTTTTTTGAGAGGACAGAGATTGCACGATGGTTAATATTAATGATTGCACGGTTTTATAAATTTGCAAACGTTTTTTTTTTCACTGTTAAATATATTTTCTAAACTTTTTATATATACTACTAATAAAATTATTAATTACAATTGTAAGTGCTGATTTAAATGCATGTCACAGAAATAAGAAAAAAATATTTCGAAGACATGTGATGTTCACCAACGCTGTGGCAGCGCGGCGGACACTTCCTTGCCCTAAAACCCTCTCAGAAATAAGAGGAGGTCTGTGGCCTGCCGCGACACGTATATAGGCTGTAACTTTCATATATTGTAGTATTCTATGGTATTACCTGACCAGAGTGAACAGATTCCTATAGGGATCTTCTAGGGAGAAATGAACTTGGTACGAGGTTGTTATCCGGTAGATCCCGCTGCCTATCTGATATTTCATTTCCCTCTGCTAACTCTTTTCCTACTATACTTACCTAACCACTACACTACACTATACTCACCTAACACAGGCGATACCATGCTAATATTGTTTATGCTAATATTGTTTTGTAAATTTGGTTTATATTATGTACATTGATATACATACTATGTGTTAGTAATGGAGTGCAAAATAAGTTAAGAATCGAATGTTCAGAAATAATTTGTAAATTTGTTGGTTTCGGTCAGCAGCTAAGCATCTTCTACTTGAAGTATGTATATATCTGCTATTACCTAGTGTATAGGATACCATGCTAATATATTTTTTTTAATAGAATTGGGTGACAAACGAGCACACGGTCCACCTGGTGGAAAGTGGTTGCTGTGGCCCATAGACATCTACATCTACCCTCGGTAACGAATCAAAATAAAGATGCGTTGTGACCCATGAGGACTAAGATGGAATGCCTCGTTTCCAGTTAAAAGGGGCTCCGGTTCTCTACACTCACCATACAATACATAGCAGCATTAAGCTACTGTTTTACGCTGGTATTCTGTGAGAGCGTGGTCTTTCCCCGGTTGAGCCGACCCATTCGTGCTACAACTACACTATTAATATAACTGCAGCATTGCTCTACCTCGTATAAAATACCATTTTACTTAAAAATAATTTTTACTAATGTTAGGAATCCTTGTGTTTAAATGAAGACGTATAGAATAAAAAAATTCTGTAATCCATTTTGTGACATATATGTGTTAATAATTCTAATTATGTCAAATGGCTAAAAATCTTTTAAATTATTAATAATATATTGAATCAATTCTAAGTTACTTGTAATATAATTATATAAGTCCACTGCTGATCATAAGCATCCCTTAATTAATGCAAACCTTATGGATCTGAGCTACCTGCGCACATCGTACATATGAATATTGTTGCTTTAAATTTATAATCAGCAGGCTTACATTTCCCTTGATCTAATTTATTTGAGCATTACATGTAGTACTCGTATGTTTAATATCTTTTCTAATATCCATTTAGAGTGCTGTAATACAATCAATCAACGCTTGTGGGGACTGGCCTGCTCAGATTCATAGTACATTTATTCGCTGACAGAGACAAAAAAAGAGAAAAAAAGTTTGGAAAATCCAAAAGTGCACGACTCATTATGATCGTGAAAATGTGTAGAAAAAAATTCCAATCAACAATAGAAATTTTTGTTTTTAATTTTACTGTGTTATTATTATTGAGTTACAATTTTTTTTATAACTGTTAATTGAAAAATCTTTTAATGGAATTATCTTAAAACGGCCAGAAATCAACTTTAATATTACTTTAATTTTTAAATATCTACTCAGGTATTATCGTAAAAACCAGTCTTTTTTACCTCGGTAGTAAATTTTTTTCTTATCAACTTAATTTCGTTTTCAAAAAGATTCATCTAGTCATAACCAGTATTTTAATTAAGCATTCATCAAAGTACACCTTCAGATTACTCCATAAAGTCCAAGACGTATAAGTATATGCCATCAAAAACATAACTTGTAAAAAAACCAAGTTTCGCAACTCAGTTCTTCTACCGTAAAAAGTTGTGAGATCCATGTCGGTAAATTTTTTCAGTTTCTAATTAAGGGTCCTTCTGTTTTAAGTTAATACGTAATTAGCTAACCTAACAACATTTTGTAGTGACCATATCAATGTTAAAAATGTTTTATGTTTTAAATATATAGATTGACTTGGCCATCGCATGAAAACATTGTGTTTTCATGTAATTAAGCAATATAATTTAATATATTATATCTTACAAGTAATACATAATATATTAAATTATATTGCTTAGTGCGATTGCCACGAAGGACCCTAAAGTAGGAACTGAATAAATTAACCGATTTGGTTCTCACAACTTTTTACGGTAGAAAAACTGAGTTGCGAGACTTGGTTTTTTACAAGTTATGTTTTTGGTGGCATCTCATTCGTTTTTGTAAATAAAAAACTTCTTGAATACCAACAACGTACCTATCTACACCTGTTATACATATATAAGTACAGTGA
>DWHP01002469.1:0-14433 GCA_018247895.1 Parnassius honrathi
TAATTGAGGATAGATGTAGATGACTATGGGCCACAGCAACCACTTACCATCAGGTGGACTGTGTGCTCGTTTGTCACTCATCCTATAAAAAAAAATCCATACTGTAACAACAACAGCTGTACATAAAATCTATCAAAAAATTAAGTACTAAATCATCAATAAGCCAACCTTTTTTTTCAAAAAGACAAACAAAATTTGTCTTTTAGAGTAAAAAGAAATACTGTTTGCTTACTTTCCCAGCCATTGAACGAAGTGCTTGATCCGCTTTCGCTAAGTCATCTTTTAGTGATGTCAAATTTTGTGTAAGTGTGGTTTCTTTTCGCCAAAGTTCGCTAAAATAGTAAGAAAATCAATAAACGATATGTCTTTTTTTATTAATCAATAGGGAGTGGAAATATAAGAGATGTGGGGAAACCTAACTAACAAGCCTAGGTAGGCTAACTAACAATATAGGTCTATTTTTATGGAATAAAATTTTGATATAAATAAAATGTTTGTAATGTATATCTTAAGAACATAGACGCGTTGCATCTTTTTTGCATACAAATGTATTCTCCTATTCTCTTCCTGGATAATGCCTCTAGAGTAATCGTTCCTGTTTGTAAAAATCAAGGTCTATTAAAGGCATGCCCCTGTCATATATTTTTTTCCAAAAAATTATTACAAAAATAAATATGACATTCCAAAAACCTAAATAAAAGCCCCGTTTTTACCTCCGTAATGAGACGACTACCAAAGAAATTTGAAATTTTTAAGATAAAATAAACGATAGGAGCATAGATCTATTCTTCTTATAAATTTTGATACCAAAAATAATTTAAACGGTTCCCCAGGTTAATTTCCCCTGTTCTCGTGGAGAAAACAGGGGAATACGAAACATCGATTGGTCATGGTTTTGTAGGTAAAATCGTTCTAAGCTGCAGTTGTCCCTATCACACTACGGGGGGAAACCCTCCCAGGTTAGACAAATACTACGTAGTACTATTTCTGACTGCCTCGTTGGTCTAGTGGTTATAGTAGCGCGACTGCTGATCATGTGGTCCTGAGTTCGAATTCGTTCGTTCGGGTCGGGGGACAAAATCAATTATTGAGTTTTTCCATCAAGAAATTCTCAGTAGCTGCCCGGAGTCAGGAAGTTGGCGGTCTCACTCCCTTGCCTCGAAAAGCACAAAAAGCCGTTGGTCCTGCGCCTGATCTCTTTCTGGTCGTGTCGGTTTACCGTCTCATCGAATTATGAGAGTGAGGGAATAGAGAGTGCACTCGTGCTTGCGCATATACTTGGGTACTATAATCCCGTTCTGCGTTGATCTCTAGCCTCCGTTGAAGCTGACCGCCGTGACCGAAATTCGGTCTAGACGACATTAGTACTATTATTTATTCTGTGCTATTACGTACACAATTAGGAAAGTGACAACTGTCGAAGTTTTTATCGATATCATAGTGATGTCAGTCGATATCGCAGTTTATCCTATACTGATTTACAAGCAGCATAGAATATTTGTATTTTTTCAAGAGACAACGAAGTAACAATTCAATGATATTTTAAGAGTTTATAGGTAATTAACGTTTACTATTATTTAAAATGAACTTAAGCAAAATGTCTCTTGAAAAAATACAAACCATAACCAAATAATACGTAACTAACGTTTGCACCCTACTGCTTGGTGTAATAATTCTGATTACTTGTTTTGCCAGCTAAACTGAGGAGTTTATAAAATAATGACTGCTCCTATCAAGTAAATTTTTAATATTTATGTGGCAGAAGGGGTGCTTGTGGGTATTTTAAATAATAAAAAAATGTATAATAGTTAATATGTACATTTTTATTCCGTATGTGTTGTGTTGTGTGTTTAGAAAAAAATTCTAAGATAGTCACTTGTGGTTGCAAACCTTTGTTTACAAGTAATTTTGATTGCATTTCATGTGTCTGTCAAAAGTTTCCTTCTAAATCTTGATAGACTACTTATAAAGTATGTCATAAACCAACTTTAAAACTAATTCCACTGAAGTCACTTTTACGTGCAAAAAAAACTGTCTTTTTAATATAGTTCTAACGAGTTTACACAGTATTTTCATTTTTTTTGCATTGCATATTGTAATTTGACATTAATTCATATTATAAGCGTCCACAATAGGTGGTATTGGAACCTCTGAGATGGAATAAACCACATGCGAAATAGCACGATCACTTGAAACGAATCGAAACGATATCTTGTATCTTCAATCCGACTGAGAGACGAACGTAGCTTGAATGGTGCGGGACAGGCGTGCGGAAGAGGCGCGCGCGGGTGGGAAATGCGCGGTACTAAGCTACGCACAGAAATACAGACTATTCATTCACATATTGATACCTCGGTTGCTCGGGCGCAGCGCGACGGCAATAGTTTCTTCAAATACCTATTTCCCAATTCCCCGCAGAGCAACTACGCTCTTAATTAAATTAAAAAAAATCGCATTACATGGTCAGAGTCAGCATACCCAAACTTTCTCATTTTATAAAAAAGAGAAAGTTTTGGTTTTAAGTCCAATTTGAGTTAATGTTTGAACAATCTCAAAAATTTTTGTTTTCAGGTTGGGTTGTTGCGTTGCGATTATTCCCGTGACCGAATGTCATCGGACAAGGTTGTGTTAAGACACGTAAATGCTTGTGTATTATACACTCGTCGCAATTCTCCTTGTGACAGTATTTGCAAGATGACGCCATTTTCATCAATAACAGGAGGCCATCATTATCATAACCAATAGAGATGATTGGGTGTTACCACCTGCTTTTGATCCTATAATTAATAAAATTAAAACTCAACCCAAGGACACAACTAGAAGATACTATAAGTTCATACTGCGTAGATCGAACCGAAAATTAATAATTTTAATCTGAAGGCAGCTGTTGTTAACTAAGAAATAGGGACATCCAACACCTCAGTGACCCGTGACCATAAATGCGATACTGTGAAGTGCTTGAAACGTAGAGAATATAAAATGAGTTACTACACGCGATAGAATCCGAAAAACTTGTTTTATTTAAATGTGTACTGTTCGGGTAACTATAAGAACCGATTATTAAAAAAAACTTATTCTATTTAACGGTTTTTTGAGCATAAATGTTAATATATTTGTTATATAAAAATAACAATTGTTACATCGTAATCGAGGAATGAAGCTATATTTACTTTCTGGCGCTCTGTTCCTGGTCCTTTCTCTTCTTGCACTCATAATACTGTTTATTGTGCTCATCAATAGCCACACGCTGTCTTTCCATCTCCTTCGTCATATCTTCTATCTTTTTCTGTAGTTCGGTTAGTTTCGCCGCATCGCGACGTAAATCTTCCTTCAACTTGTTTTCGTGGTCCTTTTTGTCTTTTATCTGTTTATTTAATGACCTAAAAAAAAGTGAAATATGAAAAATATTAACATGAATTGGTCAATAAAACTGCTACCAGAATTCTTAGTTTGTTTAAATGCACACTTTTAAATTTGATATAAAATGCAATTAATACAACGCCAATATTTTAAATACTGTTTACTATGTTTAATATACTTAATAAGCACTAATATTTTTTACAGGGTGTAAGAGAATTTAGCACACCATATTGCCTTATGAGTATCGCAGGAGGCAACTATAAGAAATGCCTAGAAAAAATGTTATGGCTGCGAATGGATGGGTAAGGTATATATCATACCATCTCATTTACGCTAGGCGTAAATACTGAGATATAGACTTACGACTTTCACATACTGATGAATAAGAATTAGGTGGACTATTTCATATGCTTCCCATGTATGTTGAAATTCCCAGTTTGTATTCCATAGCTGAGCATTCATTTCTGAGGTTTTGGGTAAGGAAGTGTCCGCCGCACTACCCCAATATGTGTTGGCAGTCTTCACATGGCTTCGAAATATTATTTTTTTCATTTCTCATACCTGTAATTTTCGCCAAAATGTTTTTCCACCACAGAGTATGTTTTGCTATTGATTGACATTTTCATTAGCCCCGGCGGGGATCTAATCGCAAGATTGAATGCAAGTTCTGAACCCTGAACTAAAATGAAGCATTACACTAATTACATACTTTAATTCCTTTTCAATCCAGCGATCTCTGTCTTGCTTAGAAGTGAACTGTGTGCCTCTTCCCTGCTTTGCGTACAACTCCTGCCTCTTCTGTTGGTTCAGTGCCAAGGCTCTCGTGCATTCTTCTTCTCGTGCTTTCATCTCCTCATACTTTGGCTTTAGTTCCTCCAGCTCACGTTCTTTTTCTGCTATCTGTTGTCTCAGGCGTTCCAACTCTGCTTCTGCCCTTTCCTAAATAAATTATTTTAATGTTAGTGTATTTTTAGGTATAGTGTGTAATTTTGTTAATAAAATTATGCAGCCTGACACAAATTCTATACAACTGTGTCATTAGTTTTATATATATTATAATTACGAGATACATAGCATGTGAAATAATCATAAAAAGCTGAAAGAGAATGAAGAATTAAATAAAATGATGGTGACTGTTGTGTTTTTGGAAGTATGTTACTGCATTTTACAAGTATGTAAATGGTGATGTTAGGATATCTTCAATTTTGAATTTTAGGTGTAAGAGAATAAAGTTTAAATTTCTTAGTGTTTTTCTTCTTTAGCAATTTAGCGATTAGATTATTTAATGGCTGCTACAAATAGTGCTGAAGTGCACCATACCAACAAGATTATCTTTTTTGTGCATGTCTATGGTACTGTACATTTTTTAAGTTTAATTTCCTTCTTTTATAATAGATACTAAAACAGTAGTTTAATTTTCGATTTTAACATATTAATATTATAATACGTGTGTATTTTAATTGTTTTGTACAATAAACATTAATTGTTTATATCATATTCATTCTTTTGTTTTGCTTTGGTGAAATTATGTGATGAATAACCAAAATTTAAGACTACTTACTTTTTTTACTTTGATGGAAATGATAACACAAGGTTGCAACATGCAAAAAGTCCATCAGGTGTCAATATTAGGGCTGACCTTGGATTTATTGTCGCCGTCGACGTCATCCGTGAGATCTTTAATGCCGAGCTCCAGTTTGGTCTTCTCCCTGAGCAGTTGCTGCTGCTCTGTGGACAGGATATCTTTCTCCTCGCGGGCCGCAGCTACGTCCTTGCGAGCTTCTTTTAATTTTCTATAACAATTATAGTATATTTTAAGGTTGGGAACAACAGTGAAGTTCAATGTAAACCAGTTACTATGTAAACACTAACAACTGACGGCGATTAAAATGGAAAACTATTTTCTTTGCAATATGCCGAACCGATAATTTGTTAAGGAGAAACATTGATCAGAACTTCATTTTTAGAAAACTAGATGGTTGTATAAGCTATACGACAAGCGGAATTGACAAAGTTGACTTCCTACAATTATTAACGCTATTAGAAAAAAATAAATAAAAAGAATGAAATAATATCCTCCGAATATCCACATAAAAGCTTATAAAGTTGTAGCTAAAACATAGTGTGGCGGCACTGTCGCCGCGCCACAAGCCAAACGCGCCGAAACCTAAATCACGCTATCAAAGTTCCGAACTACTGCGTATGTAAAGAATAGCCCCACACGGAGCATTGGCCGCTCCTCGGGCTGAACATGTTGCCCGACGTGAGAACTCCCATTTCCCTTCTCCAGCCAAAATAGCAATGCATATAGAACAATGAAAACCTCGATTTTCTTTCCAGCTGGGGGACATCCGACACCTAAGTGGTGACTCCACTCTATGATACGTCTACTCCAACGGTTATCAATTCCGCAACAGTTGTGATTGAGCCCATTACCACTTCAGCTTGCGAATACGGAAGACTATTTCGGTGAACTTGATTCTCAAGCTATTAATGATATTTTTTTAATGCCACTGTTAATCATATAGCAGAAGCTATTACGGGGAAATTATTTCTTTTTTTTTTTTAGTTTATGATGTTGACTTTTATTTTTCATATTTTTAGAACTTGTTATATACCTTCACAAAGGAATATAACAAGTCCAAGGTAACGATGAAAATTTTGTCACAATTGCAACATTATAATGCCATGCCATGCCTTCATGCCATGGTTTTTTTTCATCCTTAGGAGTGGAATTTTTTCTCTGCATTAATAAGGGAGCACCTCTGTAACCTATGTGATGAAATAGAATCATTAAAATTAATAGACATTGTGTAGCATACATGGGTAAGAATACAAAATTATATTGTAAAGTTACAAAAACAACAGTTTAAAACAGAAATTGGATTCAAAATATCTGAAGTGTCAATTTACTTATAAACTAAATGTAACATGACACATCAAACATCTTGTTATCCTTTTCTAATATAATCCCGATAACGATACTATCTTTTAAAGTTATTAAACGCTACCAAATTACTAAAACCACTTTTCAGAAATTAGATGAATTTCGTTCCCACAATCATCATCAACAATTTCACTTTAACAACAAACACAGAACAGTTAGTACACGACTGAAACGTACGTACAACAAACGAAAACAGTTTAGTAACTCAAGCTCAAAGTTTTCGGGACTTTGGATTAAAGCACAAGGGGGATGGAGCGTTGACTTTATTAGACGTGACCTCTCCAACTTCACGATCGCTGCCAGATTTCATCCTCGCGATCACTGAGAAATTACTGAACAGTTGTCGTCAGTCGTCATAATAGACATTCTCATTTTTCGGCGAACTGTTTGGGCTCCACAACCAGGTCCATTTCCATTGGGGCCGCTTTTGAAAGTAGTTTATCATAAAGAGTCCCTCTTTCTCCATGGACTCAGCCAGCCGGTGGCCCATTGGATTCTGTTGCCCTATTCCGAGTTTCACTACCTCCATCTCAATGTTTTCTCTTGTGCCTAATGTTGCGTTGAATTTTCCCATTAATACCATATAGTAAGAATGTTTTGGACGAATGCACGGCTTTAGAGATATCATCATATATTTTCTACACCTTCCCATTGGGATATGCCAAGGGTGGTACGTAAACCTATATGACCTTCAACTAATACTGTTTGCTGATTCTGAACATAAGGTACTCATCGATACACTCACAATCTTTACAACGCGTTTAACGAGAGACTTGTGGACGATAAATTCGACACCTCCTTAGAACAGTTGGTCGTCCTCTCAGATAATTCTATAATATCCCAGTGCAACTTGTCTATCTCTTCTTCCAGCTCCAGGATCTCTATCCCTTATTCCAGCTCCAGGATCTTCTCGTCAGTGCGTGCGTGCGTTAAATGTTGCCAGGTCGAATCGTCTTAGGTGGCAACCAAACCTCCACCACAAGATTCTTAGCACCCCCTGCCCCGTCGTTACCAAGCTCGCCACCGTAGCCAGTAATAGCGGGGCCGCCGGAGATCGGAGGTTGTTTACTTGTGACGTTCATATACAGTTGGGAGGAAATACCTACTGTAGAAGTCACAGTGTAGTGGGGTGTAATAACTGCTAGGTGTGCGTAGGAGGCGTACAAATAAAAGATATCTCCGTACTAACACTCGCGATTTAAATTAACAAAACATCGGCACACGTAAGTAATTTTAGATCGTGAGACAGACAATCTCTTCGCGTCGTGAAGCACGTAAGCGATTGAGTGACCGGCCCATCGGTCAAGGGCTGCCCCCTGCTTTAATACCGCCGGCCGGCAACCACTGCTTCACGAAATTACCATATAATATGGTCTTTTTTTTATAAGAGAGAGGGGGCAAACGAGCATACTCCTCACCTGATGGTAAGTGATTACCGCCACCCATGAACACTGCAACACCAGGGGAAACACTGCAACACCAGGGGAATTGCAGATGCGTTGCCGGCCTTTTAAAAAGGAGTAGGCTCTTTTCTTGAAGGTCCCTAATTCGTATCGGTCCGGAAAAATCTCTGGTGGTATTTGATTCCACAAGGAAGTTGTGCGAGGAAGAAAACTTCTTTTAAATCGCACGGTGGTGGACCGCCAGGCATTCAGATGGTATGGATGGTATCGCGAGTTATGTCGCGATGTGCGATGGTGAAATTGTGCGGCTGGAATTTGTCCGAACAATTCCTCAGATCACTCCCCATGGTAGATGATAAAATACGCAAAGAGATGCAACAACTCTTCGCAGTGCCAATGAGTCAAGCCAATCAGAAAGAGCTCCGTCGCCGACGATTCGAACAGCTCTGCGCTGGATGCGATCAAATGGAAGGAGCTGGCACTGGGGAGCCAATAAAATAAAATACACACATACATACATAAACACTCACGTCTGTCACCCAGAGTAGGCAGAGGCTATGGACACTCATTTGGCACGATCCTGACACACCTCTCTCGCCTCCTTTACATCCATATACCTCTGCATACATGCTCGTCGGTTAAAGGAACTCTTAATCTGATAAACAGATAAAATTTAAACTTAGGAAATAAATTTGAGTAAATTGAGAAAATATTTTCAACACTAAAGAAGTTGACAAACAAATGTCATTTTTTTCTTGTATAAATTCATGACTTTTCTTGATAGATTTTTGCTAATATTTAATAATTTACTTTAGTCAATTATTAAGTCAATTACTTGTTTAAACCTCAGAGTAATATGTATGTATTTATTCTAAGGTGTGAACCAAAAAAGTAAGACACAGAATTAATATTTTAAGTTTCTTCCAATATAATTATATAGTTTTGTATCTAACTTTTAAAATGGCAATCTAAAACAAGGTGAAAGAAAGACATAGCTATTATATTTTCTCGGTTTATTTTTAATTGCCCAACCCACACAAACAAAATTATGCTTGTGTGCAAATTTGTCATATTTCATAAGATGAATTACCCTTCTGTTACCTTTCCGCAATAAGGAGATGGTGCCTTGCAGTTTCGCAGCAAAAATAGAATATAGCCCAGAAACGGACTGTTATCTGTAGAACGGATGGGGCGAAATTATACCCTAGGTTTCTTTCTAAATTTAAATTGGTTAAAACTAGAAAGTCTTTTTTAAGTAAATATATAAAATTTTACCATAAATCACTTAAAAATAGAGTGCAACAATCAGAAATAAACTTTAAAACACTAATTAAGGAAATTTATCTGAAAAAAACACCATAAAAGCAATCAATATTTTGACGACCATGATGATGGTGTATAAAAATAACTATTACATGCAATTCCCTGAATATTGATATATTATTAAAACTGACATTAAAAAAAATTATATAATGCAGGAAGTAGAGTAAATGGGCCCCATTTCGCCCCATACGCTCTATTGTGAAGAGTCAAAATGTGTCGAAAAAGGCACTTATGGCAATTCACAATGCTGTGTTGGTCCCTACTTTAACGTATGGTAGTGAATGTTGGGTGTGGCAGAAGAAGCATGAGAGTAGAATGAACGCGGTAGAAATGCGGTCGTTAAGGAGTATGTTAGGGCTTAATCTGAACGACAGGGTGAGAAATTGTGTGATATGAGAAAAGTGTAGTTTGCAAGATGATGTTGTGACCAGAATTAAGAAAGGAATTCTTCGGTGGTTTGGTCATGTGGAAAGAATGAATGCTGAAAGAGTGACAAAGAAAATTTATGTTGCAGAAGTAAATGGCAGAGTCGGAAAGGGACGTCCTAGGCGAAAATTCATCGACCAAATTGGCGATTTACCGCCATGTATGCGTAGGTATATGGATGTGAAGGAGACGAGAGAGGTGTGTCAGGATTGTGCCAATCGGAAGTCTGTAGTCTCTGCCTACCCCTCTGGGTGACAGGCGTGAGTGTTTATGTTATGTATGTGTTATCATTCGCTTTAACGGATAACAAAAAACATATCATTTTTTCGTTTTAGATAATTATATTACGCAGTTGGATTTTTTAGTTATTTAGTTTATTAACTTTTTCTTTTATAACAGGACATTAGGTTAATCAATAAATAGATAGCGTATGTCTGACCACCGATAAGAAACAAGGTATTAATAAACTTTATAAAAGAGTCGCCAGTCCTACTATACATAATGATCTTGCAATATACAACCTTTGTAGAAAAGGTACAGAATAAGTAAAATACGCGAATGGTGAAGAAAAATTAATTAGAAAAATCTCAAACAATATTGTCCTTTTTAATCTTTTAAATTTAGTTTACTTTTTAATCTTTTATTTTTAATCTTTTAGAATGCGTGGTAATTTATTATTTTAATTGATTGTCATCATAAATATCTAACGCTTACCATTTTAATATGCACGCACACATTCGTCGGAGTCGCTCGGTCGGCAAAAACGTTGTAAAGGAATCGCACACAGAGGAACGCGCGTACGCGTAGTTGTTGCCAATAAATAACATTCAATTTGGGATAATTTCATATAAAAGTAGAAGCTCATTTACTCGTATTTTCAAAAACTGCAATAACGGATTATCATTATTTATATATTTGAACTTAAATATAAAATTCGGATAGTCTTTGAAAAATAACCCTGTATAAATATAATTAATCTTATTTCGTGAAAGGAAAAACTACTACAAAAAAACCGATCAAGTACCCATTACAGATTTCGTATCTGAAGATAAGAAATGTATAAGTGGGATTTCCTTAATTTAAGTACCACTTCAACGATTGATAAGAGAGATTATGTCGTCACACGTGATCGCATCTACGTATGCGAAAAATTTGTATGAAAAAAATATAATCTTATCAAAATGGAAATGTAAAAAAAAGTAATTTAAGAAGTCACAAAAGGTGCTAACCATGAACTCGTACGAACGAATTTATTTTATTTTCGATTAGATCTATGGAGAGATTCCGTGTGGTGGCGGCATATGGGAACCCAATACTTTATTGCTATGAGAAATGCCAGAGAGATTCGATAGATGACGATACAACAGTTTTGTCTACACCAGACAATAAATACCTAGGCCGACAACGAGTAGCAGCGTCAAAAGTGCGAGATGTGTGGTACTGCGATCGTCAACCCAAATCCTTCCAACAACGGGAGAGGACCAAGTCTAGCAGCGCGTTCCGAGCGTGTCGTACATTCGTACATTTGATTCAAGCGTTCATACAGCAGCCTATATAAAAGTTCACTGCTGAGCATTAGGCCGTCCCAAACGATTGTTTTTATTTATTAACCTTCGGACCACAAACAAGTTCACAATTATCAACTTATCTAATGTAATGTCACATTTTTATTATTCTGAACTTAGCAGTATTACAATTTTTCAAAGGTAGATGAAGCTTGTTACAAAGTATAACTAGACATTGAAAATATCTTGTTATTTTTAATTAAGAATTGAAGTTTACTCACAGTATCGATTAACAAACATGGTAGGGTTATGGTAGGATAATATGATACCACTGCTCATTAGGTTTTTTTGAATAGTCGTGTCATATATTCCACTATCTACTCAATGACTACTTGCTTAAGTTTTTCAATGACAACCTTCTTATAATTACCTCGTCCAATGACAGTAATATCGATATCATTAAAATTTTCATTGTCGAGCGCATCATACGTAATAAAGAGAATCTTCGTCCCGCATTTGTTCGGCATAAATTGGTAGAAAAAGTTTACGAGAATGGGTCACGCGCTGATGTGCTCTGGTAGTTAGAAGTTACTCCAAGATCCCTGATTGCTACTTCTTGAAATAAAGGGGTACCACATAAGTGCTAAATGCAAGGGCTGTTTTTTTATTTTTTGCAAAAGTTCGTCGTTTTTAGATTTACATTTGTTAAGACTGAATTCTAAATTATTTATGTTAGAGTACGATGTGAAATGGTTTAAATCATCCTGGATTTCTAAATGGTCATTAGTGTTGTTAATAATTTTGTATACCTTTAGATCATCAGCGTATAAAAGGAACCCACTTGAATGAAAGCACACATTAATGTCATTTATAAATATTATAAATAGAAAAGGACCCATAGTAGATCCTTGTGGCGCGCCTGAAGTAATCGGTACACGTTCCGATTCGTGGCCCCTAATAACTACTTTTTGCACTCTGTTTGAAATGTAAGACTTAAGCCACCGCTATAGCCACCTCTTATTCCATTATTGGCCATTTTTTTTAAGTAGCATTTTGTGGTCTACCCGGTCAAATGCCTTGCGAGAATCTGTGTAGACACTGTCAACTTGCTTACGTGCATCGTGAGCTTCAAATAGGAAGGTCAAGTAAATAATTAGATTAGTCACAGTGGATCGATTCTTAACAAAGCAATGCTCCTGAGGCAAGATAATGTTGCGTAAAAGCGGATAAACGGCCTTATGTACTAAGCGTTCAAAAATCTTCGCCGACATAGGTAGTATGGAGATGGGTCTATAATTTTCAACTTCTTTCTTAGACCTTCCTTTGTGTACGGGCACTATTCTAGCAGTTATCCAGGCTTTAGGAAAAATTCCACATCGTAAACATTTATAATACAAGAGGCATACCGGTTCATCAATAAGCTCAGAAGTTGCTTTTAGAAACAGAGCATGGTAATTTTCCACCCGGCGCCCTTTGTTACATCTAACGTCTTTAATTGGTTAGTGACTTCAAGTTTTGCGAGTTTGATATCGTTTAAAAGGATATCAGTTTGTAATGTGTATGTCATGTTTTACTATCGTCAACCATGATATCTTGAATATCAAAGTCATCAGTGGCCATATTTGGCTCAAAAACCGAATGAAAAAGCCAGAGAATATCGAGCAAACTTCGTTAGGACCTGTAGCCACCCTATTTTTAAAGTTTACAATAATCGTATCAGAGATTTTTCAAATATGTCCAAAAGAATTTACTTTTATCTCTAATACTAAGTACTCTTTACTTTACTAATATAGTTATTATAGCAAGGCTCTGAAAATTTTTTGAATTTATTCCTGTATGAAGTAGTGGAAAAATACTGTAATTCGATTCACTTCGATATTTTTTCATTTTTATCTAAACCCAGTATTTTTATTGTATATCTGAATAATTTTTTTTTGTTGTACCAGTATTTTTATTGTAAATCTGAATAATTTTTTTTTGCTTCTTGGAATGGGACACGTTTTTTTTAATAATTTTGTAAATTGTCTCATAAAAACACGGCATCACACAGCATCTTCGGCAACTTTGTCCAAAAAAGATTTTCCCAATCGATGTGCTTAATTTCATCTTTTATTTTATCATAGTTAGCCATTTTATAGCGTTGTCAAAACGTTGTATTACGTTGTAGGTATTTTTGTGATTCTGATAAAGTAATAAAAACTTCAAAAGGGAGGTGAAGAGCATCGGGAGGTACCAACGGTGACGTCACTGATGACGAGGCTGCACCTGGTTGTATTTGTTATGGCTAAGTCTAAGATTCTGTTATTTTTATTAAGAATATAGTTCATCTGATGACCGTTTATTAGTGATATAAAATTAATTAGGCTCCAGCATGAGGGATTTAAGTTCGAATATATTATAGTTTTAAGGACCTGGCCAGTATTATTCCAGCCAAGATTCGGCAGATTAAAGTCACCAATTATAAAAAAAACTTGCGGTCGATCCAGATAATTGGTTTTGTAATAAATTAAAAAAAACTATTATATGTATCATAATTTTGATTAGGTAAAATAATAGGCTGAGAGAATATAAACATGGTTTACAATACTCGTCTAGTAATAAGAAATCAACAAGAGGCGGGAGGGGCTCAAAGTCATGCGTCAGCATTTCGAGACGAGCTACAGCTCAAAGCGAACGGTGCACCCATTGATAAGATAGGTGCAGCAGTGTTGTCAACTTGACGGGTTTCCCGCTAGATTTGACGGGTCGGTGAGGTCGACAACGGGAAAAAATAGTGTTTAACGGCTAACGGATTATTTAACGGGACAGTTATAGGTATTATAAAACGTATGCATGTATATACTTTGGTAAATTGAATTCCGAAAAATAGTCCATGTGTGTCAAGAATCGATATCAAATCAATTCATTCTTAATATTTAGGGGGGAACGAAAACTACAAAATTCCTACTTGACGGGTTTTGACGTGATTATAGCGTTCTTTACAACGGGAGCTAGATTTTAATGTTGGCAACACCGCACCGCTACCAGTATGCCTACCTCCGCCGTCTCGCCGGCCGGTCACTGCACGATTGCTGTCCTTTTTAAATATACCTATGATACCTATCGCTTCGATCAATGGTAGTATTATTGATCGAAGACCTATCGTCTATGAATTCATTGTCGCTGATATCCGCGTGTAACCAAATTTTCGTTAAGAAGAGGTCTTAGCAAGATTTCAAATTCGTTTTTCACCCGCGCGTCCCAAGTGGGCGGAGCGCAACCGACAGTCGGAGAGCGCAGCGTGAACACAGTATACGCAAAGCAAGCAGACAATTTACCTCCAAACAAAAACTACGTGTGCCGAGTTTGGGCTCGTTTTGTTAGGTATGATGAGTTCTTACCTCCAGACTCGACGGAGTGACCTGAAGGTGTACTTTGGTAATCGCTATTGGAACTGGTCGCCGAGTACTACCAGGTGTGCCGAGTTTGG
>DWHP01002470.1:0-14433 GCA_018247895.1 Parnassius honrathi
CTGCAAGACTTCAAGATACCATAAGTTCATACTGTCTAGATCGGAACAAAAGTTAAATTTTTATCTATGGTAACCGCGGTTAACTATGACATCTGGACGTTGAACATCTCGGTCACCCCCGTGACCACGGGTGCTGTAAAGTGCTCGAAACGTCAGGTATTTAAAAAGTTAAATACACGCGATAAAATCTGTATAAACTAGTATTATTTAAATGAATACTAATCGAGGATAAAAATGTTGTAATAAGGTCGTTGATGTACTCGTATAATTAGTTACGTTATTTAAAATAGATGCTAAAAAATTACATCACATTATTGAAATAGGATGGAGTCATAAGTTATAACTATTTTCTTACTCCTGTGACAAAAGTAATAATAATAAATAAAAGTGGTTCCAAAACGTGCACCCTTAGCGATCTCCAAAAGCAAAACCGGTTCCGCATATAATGACATTCTGTCTGTCGATGGCTAAAAGGTAAAGATCGCTTTATTACCGCTTTCTATATAAGCGAAACTGTTTGGTATGACTCCGCTTTGTTTCGAGAAACTTACGGAGATTACAATTTTAATGTAAACATGAATTTGGAAATACGACATGATATGTGAAGTAAAATATTCCAGTATTAGATTCATGTGGCATAGCGGCGTATGCTTAACGTGCGACTCAAGTACACGCTTGTGACCAAGTTTTTGCAATCAGACAAAAAATGTTACTAGAAGCTAGGGCTCTTCCTCTACACAGAAGTCTGACTAGGTTGGAACCAACATCTTACCTGCTTTTTTTTTCGACTGATAGCAGCGCCTGCACTGTTGTGTTACGGTCTAAAGGGTATAAGAGCCAGTTTAATTACTGGTTGTAAGGCATTCCTTCTTCCATTTCTTCTTAGTCCTCAGGGGTGATAGCGCATCTTTGTTTGAAGTTGCCTACAGATGACTACGGACTACAGTAGCCATTTACCATCAGGTTATTTTGTCAATCCATTCGTTTGTTACTTAAAAAGGCGCATTTTGCTTTATCTTTCGTGATGCGCACATCAAAGAATTGAATAATTTTTCGGCGTGTGGAATAATTTGTCGGCGTCTGTCTTTCCGCCCGCTTTCAATTTTTTACATGGTAGAGCCACGCTGCAGCTATATTATATTTGTAGCACGAGTGGGTTGGCTCGTCTGGGGCAGGACCACGTTCTCACAGAATACCAAAGTAAAATGTAGCGTAATGCTTCTGTGTTTCGTATGGTGAGTGTAGAGAACCGGACCCCAATTTTACTGGAATTATGGCATTCGATCTCAGTCCTCAGGGGTGACAACGCATTTGCATTTTGATTCTTAATGGAGGATAAATGCGGATGTATGTGACCCACAGCATCCACTTACCATCAGGTGGATTGTCTACTCGTTTGTCACCCAATGCTATAAAAATAGTCTGGGTTACCACTTACCATCAATTTGGATTGTAGTCAAGCACGGGTCATAAGTAATAAAAAAATCATTTAAAAAAACGAAATTTAAATACAAAAAAACCTTTCAAATTTAAAAGTAACATTTGTTTCGTTAAATTTGAAGTCACCCTAATGAAAATTACACCGGTGTAGACAAAACTAATACTGCTACCCCTGTTTAATGTTTATTCTAGTATTTTCAGCTGTATTGTGTAAACGCTTCCACCAACACTGCAGCTCATCTTAGTCCAACGCTACGCAGGCAATCTATGGAACAACATGGTCCCATAGATTGCCTTATAAGTAGGCAGGCGGGTTCGCAACGTCAGTATTTTATGTTTTCTAGTTGTTACGAGGAAGGGCCCATCTTCTAATTTGTTTCCCTCTGTCGCGTCTCAAGACACCCACGGAGCGATATGGTGTGGTGGATATTCTTACACCACCACTACACGCTTACATCATGCATAAATAGCATATGGACAAACATCCAGATCCCGAACAATTATATGCGTATATGCCCTGATCTTTATCTAGACAAGGAGGCGAAGGCTAGTTTGTATAGCATTAACACCCAGGGTGGTCTGAGCTTGCTCTCCTACAGATTGAGATCCATCCAAAACACCGTGCATAAGACATGCATGATTTCAGATATCATGCGTCGCTATACTCTTTTGATAAAAAGTGTGTAGTGGAACTACCCTCCAGAGAAAACTGGCTGAATGGCCAGGTTATCTGTGAGGTCGGTAGCTTCGTATGGTATACTGATAGGTCTAAAATGGGCCTCGACATAGGCTTTGGAATTTATGGGGCATGCTCCAAATTCAAACTTAGTATGAATTTGGGTATATTCACCTCTATCTTCCAGGCAGAAATTTTCGCCATACTTCAGCGCGGGTATTATAGTAAGGAACGAATTTGCCGACTTGTTGCGTGTGGTATTCGAACCAGTTGCTACACAGCGTAGTAACCATGGTTCACTAAACTACAGAACCGTAGTGTATTAGAGTTGAATAGTGTACAAATATTTTTTTTATTTAAATCCTTCATCATTCAGACTAAGTATTACAAGAAACAAATTTTACAAACACAACCAAAATATCGCAATCCAGTATGGGCTAAAAGGTAACACAGTTAACAAGATCTCATGCACCCGTTATGCACCCCTTCCGCGTAACGTAAATCAAACCGACTTTCCCATTTGATCTTCCGTTGATTAATCGTAATCAACGAATGACTCTCGTTGAAACAACGGGACGACACTTGGAGCCACTCACAAATGGAGATCAAAGAATCTGTGATTGGTAAAATAGGAGGGCAACAATGCATTGCGATGCATGGCTGCATATGCATGCTCGTTGTCATCGACGCTTTGAATATGGATGAGGGTGGGATGAACGGTAAAGGGTTACAACTGATTTTTTAATTCTTTTGTTTTAATATTATTTTTATTTCTCTGTAATATGTTATTCATACTTTTTAATGCTATAGTGGCGACGTAATATTAATCCATAAAAAGATATAACAAAATATATAATAAGAAAAATGCTGATTTGCTTTTGCATAAATTCAAAGATAGTATAAAAAATATTCTTATGAAGAAAGGATATTATAAATAAGATGACTACTTAAAAGATAGTGATTCGTGGATATAATATATATAAATTACGTGATACGAGTACGTAATTACGTATAATATATATAAAAAACGTGACACATAATTTATATTTGTAAATATTCTTAATATATATAAATTACGTGTCACGTTGTTTGTCCGCAATAGACTCCTAAACTACCCAACTGATGTTAATCAAATTTGCACACCGTATGTAGTTTGGTCCAATTTGAGAGATAGGATAGTTTTTTTGCCCATGATTTTTTTTGCGAAATTAAGGATTTTTAATAGGGCCACAAAGGGTCGTCTAAAAGGGCAGAACAACGTCTGCCTGGCAGGCTAGTATATTATATAGTTAAATTGTAATTGTTGAATGAAGTCTGGTTGTGTATTTCTTGCTGCTTTCTCCTACAAGATCTCCCGCGGAAGGAGCTTGTTGAAGTGATGGCGTAGTTTTTTGACAATTTTGAAAAAATATCTTGACTTTGACAATTCGGCCCGTGGTTGTCGTAAGTGGCAATTATTGAAACTGCTTGAAAAACTACTACGGCTCACTAAAATACCTAATTAACATATATTTTTTATTGTGATCACAGGTTGTACATATTTAAAACAGCATATCATGTTACAAAAAAGAGACCGTACAAATAATTTATAGATATTTGGTTATCACCTCCTGAACTATTTTTATTTCCTATCAGTAGATAAGCGAATACAGTATTCCACTTAAAAGGATAAGCAACACAGTACACATTAGTGGCCTTCTTGTTAGATAGTTAGTTGCACGAGCATACAGCTTATCCGATGGTAAGTGGATGCTTTGGCCTATAGGCACAACCATATTCAGTTTCGATTCCATTGGGACTAAACTGGAATATCTAATTACCAATAAAAATGGTCTACAGTATTGCGTTGCTAAATTATACTGGTATTCTGTAAGTCTGTTAAATAAAATTTACAAAAAAATTTCAAATCAAACGTTATACATTTAAAACGTCGTAACTATAAAAACAAACCCAAGATGAAGCCTTTGATCCGATATCTGTAATGACTATTGTTGACTCATCAATCTGTTACTAGCAAGTGGTAATAAGAAGATATATATAACAAATATCTACGAATCTACATACATATATGTTTATAGTTTAACCTATTTGTCATCAATAATTATGTACCTATTTGTGATGAGAAAATAAAAATATATATTTCTATTCTAAATTTTTATAATGTGTGAAAAATAGGTGTAGGTGTTTTATTAGGCTGGCGCTTTTGAAGCTGAAAGCTGTGAGGCAAGTGCCGATGAAAGCATTCCTGTGGGCACCCGTGGGCCTGCCATGACTCCCTATGAGGCAATTTATGAAGATGTTCAGAAGTAGACCCACATAGCCCGCTTTGCACCGGCGAGGCGGGTTTTGTAGGTTTTTTTGACTTAAAAACTACTTACTAGTTTTTTTTTAAAGTAATAAGTTTATTGAAATCAATTTGAAGACCACACAGTACAGACATTTGGTCGCTGAAGCCTTTTTTATGACTTAGCTGTAGCGTGAGGTCTATTTGGTACGTGGCAGCCAAATTATGAATGCA
This sequence comes from Parnassius honrathi, assembly GCA_018247895.1. Lineage (NCBI taxonomy): Eukaryota > Metazoa > Arthropoda > Insecta > Lepidoptera > Papilionidae > Parnassius > Parnassius honrathi. The sequence goes on from DWHP01002470.1 coordinate 4,635, forward strand.
GCGCGTATAAGTAATCTCGATCGAAGGTATCACGCTCTGACGGAAGAGTTAGTAGCAGTAAACAAAAAATTCGACGTAGCATCTTAGTGCTAGGCGTTCTTACTTGGTTCTCGTAGGTGTTAGGTATTTTGAATTTTTATCGTTTATTACGTAATATTTATTGAGTCATTTTATTTTTTATTTGCCACTGGTTGGGAAAATACCTCTGTCCAGTGAAGAAACATCAAGAAACCCAGCGGGATCATATTAAAAAAAAAACATAACTTTACAATAATGTTGTACAACTTTTATTTGAATTATAAAAGAGCCGTCATGGTAGCGATCACCTCATTCCCAGGAGTTAGATGTGATAGACCAAAGACAAGGATATTGCTGAATGAAATAAATAGAATGCATTTGAATGATGCATAACAGGAAAGCGCTTTAGAAGTTATTGATATAAATAATACGATAAAACTGATATTTGTTCTAGCAATTTTAATTTAAAACTTTGTTAATCTAAGTATAAAAAGTCGACCACAAAGAGAGCGGATCAAAACGATGAAAAATTATTGAAAGGGGGTCACAACGAAAGGGTGGGGATAGGGAGGCATCGGCTCTAGTGAAAATACTACGATACCGTTGCCGATGCCTTGATCATGATGAACTTTGTCGAGCGGTAATATGGATCAGAATAATTTAACATTAAAATTTGCGCTAACACGATCTGTTTGCCAAATATTACAAAGGAAGCCCCCTAATAATCGTGATTTTTTAATCAAATTTCATCCGTACAAGGGAAGAGGCGGCTATATTTTTTCATTATTTAATTTTCGGTCGCTGGTGGCTTTTTTGTACTTCTTCAAGGGACAGCGTTGTTTGAAGCGTTTTTTTTTAGATGTTTGAGCACAGGACATATGTCACACAGGAATGTAATGAGCTAATTAATTCTAAAAGATAAATAAATAAATTTGATACGGCTTGATATACTTCTCTTGGTTATTTTTTATTGATGGGTATCTAATAGACCCATTTGTCTAGAAACGAGGCATTACATCGCAGTCCTCAAGAGATGACAACGCATCTGCAATTCGATTCTTCATCGAGCATACATATAGGTGTAGATGTCTATGGGCCACAGCGTCCACTTACGATCAGGTGGAACGTGTGCTAGTTTGTTACCCTGGTTCTATAGGAAAGGTATTGAGGTATTTTACTGACAATTAATCAGGTAATAAATATTTTACTATTTGGTAACAGGCAGCCGCTTACAGCTTTTGGGTTCAATCCTAGCCGGCATAAATGAAATTGTTAATTGCAATTTTAAATTCTGTTTTACCATGCTTACACATCTTAACCGGACATGTGTGTCAAGGCAATAATTAAGTTGTAGATTATGCTAACTCAGACAACATGCATTGAGCCTGCACATCTGTTACTCCCTTACTTTAAAACCTTCTCGGAAATGAAAGAACGCATGTGTCCCACAGTGGGGCATATAAGTAAAATAATAAAATAATCGTTTATTTCCAATCACAATGGCTCAAATGACAACATATTAATTAAACTAAACATTTACTTAACTAATGATTAGCCATTCTGAGAGAGCGTAACCCATACCTGTGTTACAGTTTCTCGATCCCCACACTCGCACTATCGTTATGGTTTCTTCACAATTTAACATAACATACAAAGGCAAATGTATAACTTTACTGTTGAAATCAAATATAGTATAGTTTTCGCATCGCTCTTCACTTTAGTTTAGCTTATTAATTGTTTTACCCTCGATTAAGATTCAAAATACAGGTGCGTAGTCCTATAGACTAAGATGAAATGCTTCGTTACCAGTAAAATAATCTACGGTTACCCACACTCACCATACGACACATCATCATCATCATCATCATTACAACCCTTCACAAGTCCACTACCGAACATAGGCCTTCCCCAAGAAATGCCACAAAGCACGGTTCTGAGCCACCTGCATCCATCTAGTGAGGGGGTCACCCTATACTACGCCTACCGGTACGAGGCTGCCACTCGAGAACCTTTTTTCCCCATTGGTTGTCGGTTCTTCGAACTATATGGCTGGCCCATTGCCACTTCAGCTTATCAATCCATTGGGCTATGTCAGTCACTCTGGTTAAAATACATAGCAGCATTAAACTGTTATTTGACGTTGGCACTGAATTTGCTGACTACAACTTTAACACATGGTTTCAAGAAGATGGGGCCACTTGTCACACATTCACCGAGTCCCGGCCTGTGGTCAAAGAAATGTTTCCGGAAAAGCTGATTTCCAGACGAGGCGACATCCCATGGCCAACCAGGAGCCCAGATCTGTCCCCAGCAGACTTTTTTTATAGGTGTATTTAAAGAGTCGTGTCTACATCCATAAACGAAATACACTACGTCAACTAAAAGAAAAAATCAGCAAACAAATGTCGGCAATCTCGCAGTCTCTTTGCCGTCGAGTATTCGAAAATTTCGGTACTCGCTTAAAAGAGTGCAAAAGTCGAAACAGTGGCTATTTATATGATATTATTTTTCTTAAATAAATTCCAAGTAACAAGCTTTCTTACAAATAAACAATTTTTAAAATATGTCAAATGGTTTTTTTATACGATTTTTTAAATGTGAACTAATTCGTGGCCCAACCTGTATAACATGGCTGCAGTTTGGTGCTATCACGTATAGATCCATCTTATTTATGCCAAATGTAAAATATACAAACCAGCATAAGCAGCATTGTCAAAGATGAGAGACGTCTGATGTCATCAGTCCCTCTGCCAAGCGTAAAGTATAAAGCAATTTTTCCCAAACACAAGAGGCCTATGTCTAACGGGGGACTTTTGGACCGATATAGAAAGAAGGTATGCGATCTTAGTTTATGCTTAACTATACATCAACACAGATGAATCGACGTACACGAACATAACAAAACATAGCAGCATAATTGCCATTTTACGATTCCTTGGCTAATATTAATGCATATGCGGGTAGCTATAACGTGAGCTATACGCGTCGGTGTGACAGGCGGTTTGACGAAACCGTTCATTTCACGGTTAATATACCAGATCGTTTGTTCTTGTCCTCAATTTAGGTTCGGTTCGGTTGTGCTATAATTGTTATTGCTAGATAATGACGTCGCTAACATGATTCTCGTTTTGTTTATACTTCATAATGGAGTATTGATTTTCATTCGGTAGAACAGACAGGTAAATGAAATATATTTTAAAGAAAATATTTATTTTTTGCTGCAACTTGATTTTTAAAAACTTTAATTTCACAAACAACAAAAAAACTAAACGAAATATTAAGAAAAAAATGTATTACAGCAACGAAAAGGCCACCGACATAACGCTACACTAACAGAATTACCGCAGCGCTGATATTCTGTCGGAGCCACATATTCATACGTCAAGTCGCCAGTGTACAGCGATTACATAATTTAGAACCTATTTTATAACCTATAATCAGTAATTGCTAAGTAATAAGCAAAGTTAACATTAAATCTAATTGTTATAATATATATTAAATTTAATGTACATTAAACTAGCTAACTCTATGCTACGTAGGAACGATACATAAGTATCTATATTAATTGTCTATGCACAAACTGAAAGTCTATAGACTTATTCAAAAAGAAACGTAAAATAAAACATTCGGTTTAATTTCTTTTTAATTTTGATAAATGTACGAGTCAACAATCAAAGAATCATGCCCACATTCCATACATTGAATGACCTGTCACTGGATTCCTTTAACAGGTGGCGTCTATCTGCAATTACTGTCGTATAAAAACAATTATTGTTTATAATAACATAATAAATTATCATCTTTTTATTTAGAGGCATGGGAAAAATGATATTAAGTAAATAAAAGTTTGAGGTTATAACAACCGTCAGATAAGGTTTTGTTTACGCTTGATCGTAACGCTAGTCTCGAGCGTCAGGCGTCTGTCTTTTCTTCAGATGACACTCTAGTCGTCCTCAAGGTAAAAGTGCCAGGCTTTTGTTACGCTAAGGCATTGAAATACGCGCCCTCGTTTCACCCATGGAGGGTCACCTCCGATTACGGCTTAAAGATTTCTTGCTACATTATTAAGCCGATCTCAAAAGGTGGTGTTTAGTGGGCAAAAGTCTCCACATAACCACGCTGCCGGTTGCAATATACCATCTAGAGGATTCACCACCACTTACCACCAGGCGAGATTGCAGTCAAATACTAACTTATTACGAGGAGCCGTGGAAGCTCAGGAGCTAGCATTCTTTTATCAAGTCCTAGGCGGTAAAGAAAAATATCGCGAGGAAATCCTGCATGTCTGAGAAATAAGAAGAAAAACATTTCAAAGACTTGTACCACTCATCATCATGTAGACACTCACCAACATGCATTGGGCCAGCACCGCGGACATTTCCTTGTCCCGAAATCCTCTCAGTGCCCATCAGTGGGACGTATAAAGGCTGTAACTTAACTGATTTATAATGAAATGCTGGCTGGCAAAAATGTTTTGTTTATGAATACGCAACACGAGCAATACCTCTAGGATTATGTAACAAATCATATAAGTTTTGAAATTTTATAAAAATGACTTCGCCTTATAGAGAAGTGTGTTATCATCTTGCCAAATAGAAGTCCGTAGTCTCTGCCTACCCCTCTGGGTAACAGGCGTGAGAGTTTATGTTTGATTTATATTCATAAATTGTAAGTAGTGATTTTCCGTCAGCACATTTGTGTAAAGGTACAGAATTGAGCACTGAGAGCTTTTCAAAGGCCTGATTACTAATTACTTGAAAGGTCCGTTCATTCCTATCGCGCTAGACTGTTGAGTGTAGATCTGATTCTCTCGCAGAGGTTATACTGTTTCTTAGGACAAGCTTGCAGATGTAAGGTTTAGCATATTTAGATAGGTTTTCTGTCACAATTTGGTGACTAGAACTTTATTTGTAAGTAAGCAGGACCTACATAGCGTCAAAGGGATAGAGCTGTGGCTTCATCTGCAGCTTATTACGTCAGCGCTGTGGCAGGAAACGCTCGGCTTTACCAAAAAAGGCTGGACTCGTACAGAATTTATTCACTCAATACAGTCCTTCACAAGTCCACTGCTGAACATAGGTTCATAGGCCCCCAAGGAATGCCACAAACCACAGTCCTGACCCACCTGCATCCATCGACTTCCCGCATATCCAACAAGGTCGCCACTCATCTAGTGGAGGCCACCTTACACTCGCCTAACGGTAGATAGATGCCAATCGAGAACCTTCCTTTCTTATTGGTTATCGGTTCTTCGAGTATGTGACCGGTCCATTGCCACTTCAGCTTACTAATCCGTTGGGCTCTGTCAGCTATTCTGGTTCGATTGCGGATATTTTCCTCCTCGTACAGGATAAAAGCATAACTCTTCTGTGTTTCAGTTGAGCGTTGAGAACCATAGACTCTTTTCACTTGAAGCGAGGCATTCCGTCTTAGTCTCCGGGTGGACTGTATGCTTGTTTGTCACCCATATAACCCATAAAACATACTGTATACGCAATAACATTTCACATTTCATAAATAAATTAAATCTTTGTACACGTTCATGATTACATGAGAATATGAAATAAAAATCTCTCATATCGCAGCTATAAAAAAATCTCAAACAAAATAACGCTCATTTCAATTTACAGTTCGACAATAAAACAATTAAAACAAGCCGCAGTTTCATTTAGCTCGACGCTTAAAGCGATTGAAAAACCACTCAATACAATATGCAAATCGGAAATCCCGATGTCCAATGGAGTCCCGTGAGAGAATTCACCGGGTTAAAAAAACAACCCCGTGGAAAATTCCCAGCGAAAAATTGTCGGTGAAAAATACCCCGTAGACAGGTCCGAGCTATCGATAGGTTCCGGCGCCGCTTTTGAAGGCCTTTTTTATGTAGTACGAGGCTTTCCACGTCCCTTTTTTGGAATAGTGAAAATTTTCTGAAAGTTGCTCCATATAAAAATATTATATAAAGAATATTTCCAAAAACATTACTTCTTCTGACTTTATCGCGTCAGCGTTAAATCACACACGAGTAATAAGGTTCGGGTCTCTGTGTTTGCACATACACTTAAGGAACTATAAGACGTCCTGTGCTGTTCATATATTTAGTTGATTTACAATATGGCTGAACTTGACCGGGAAAATGTTGACCACAACTATTTTAGACTGAAAATTATCGTCGATATCCCGGTATGTAGATGTCTTCTCTGTTTTTAATTCATTTAAAATTTTTAGTTTTATTATGACGTAGCTCACAAGTATTTCAGAAAAAAAAACACCAATATATACATAAATATTTAATAAGCGTTGCATTATTATACAATCCTTAATATCACTGCCAGTATTTTTAGACGACTTCAAAAAAGGAGAAGTTTTACAATTCGAATACATGTTTATTTTGTACGTATGTTCCGCGATATCATCGCCGATTGTGATCCAAATTTGAAGAGTATTTTTATTAAATGCAGTGTACTTCTAAGTTAAATTTATAGCCTATATATATATATCTCACTACAGGGCACACGCTTCCTCTCACTATTGAGAAGGTTTTAGGGCAAGGAAATGTCCGCCGCACTGACCCAATGCATTTTGGCGGACTTCAAATGTCATCGAAATGTTTATTTTTTTCTTATTTTTCAGACATGCAGGTGTTTTGACGATGTTTTCCTTCACCGACGAGCACGTGGTAAATCAGCGATTAAAATTTACAATTTCATTGGTGCCGGCGGTGATCGAACCCGAGTTGTTCGCGTGCTGTGTGCTATCACGGCTCAAGCGAGTAGTCTTATATAAATTTTGAAAAAACAAATCCAACCCGGGTGGCAAATAAATAACTTGTTTTTAACACTTTGAAATCGACTTTTACTTTCATTAAAAGCTATAATTATTTTAAATACAAAATAATCAAGTGCACGTTATTTTCTGAACTTACTATTAAATATGGGTACAGAACACCTAAAAGTTTGTAGAGCAACATTCCGAACGCTCGATCATTTTAAGCGAAGTTCGAACCTATAGTTATAGATTCGCTGAAACCATTGAAACGTGTGAGCTTAAGTGGGACCCTCGTCTATTCACCGTCCCCTTCACACATTCGCCCATGGCCATAGCATCGTCCCTATCCCACATTCCATTGAAGGATATCGAATGTTCGTTGCAACAGGTAGTATTGGCTTTAGACACAGGGTTGGCCGTTTGATTGGTTTCTGAAAATTAATTTTTTTTTTGCAATTTAGCAAAATTTTATTGATGTTTGTAACTTTTCTTCGTGAATGATACCACAAAATGTACATAGATATTTTAGTAATTGTTTAAGGTTTACTATACTATCTCTGTATATAAAAATTCATTGCTGTCCGTTAGACTCACTAAAACTAAAATTCGATATCAACTTAATACGTTGTTTTTAAGCCTAACATTTTTTTTTTTATATAGGACAACGGTGACAAACAAGCACATAGTCCACCTGATGGTAAGTGAATGCTACTACGCATAGACATATACATCTATCATTGGTTAAGAATATAACTGCATACGCGTTTACATCCCTGAGGACTTATATGGAATAAAAAAAGAGTCTTCGATTCTCTGCACCAACATTACGAAATATTGAATCAATATTCTGTGAGAGCGTGGTCCTACCTTGATCTAGCAGACAGTTCGTGTTGCAGCTATTTATAGCTGAAAGAATAACAGCGTAACCGCGTAAAAATATACGAACAGTTTGCAATAAATATGAAGATATATCGCTTGCAATAGATATTAAGAATATCGAATAATTATCTTCCTTTTAAAAATATATGTAGTGCCAACCCTAGCATAAAGTCATCGTTTTTCAGGAACATCGGCTGCTCTCCACGGGACGGTCCCGTGCCGGGATATCGATAGCAGGTGAGCCCGTGTACCGGTATTAAAAGTCAATTCCCTTTATAAATCACTTCCGGGTTCGAACGCTTAGCGGTGATTACGTTTTGAACGTGAGTTTTAAATCGAGATACGTGTTGTTTGTTGAAGGATTTCACGTTCTTTTAAACACGTGAACAATAACCGGTGCTATTGTTTTTATGGGTGTTAGCGTCACGCTGTAGCTATAATTATGGTAGTAGCGCGAATGGGTCGGCTCGACTGGGGAGGGACCACTCTCTCGCAGAATACCAACGTAAAAAGCAGCTTAATGCTCTATTTGCATTTGCATTTTAATTCTTAATTGAGGATAGATGTAGATGTCTTTGGGTCACGGCACCCACTTACGATCAGGTGAACCGTGCGCCCATTGAACACCCTTAATCAATAAATTTTAATATTTTGCCAAAACTGTGTAAGTCAATTTAAAAGATAGTCAGAATATTCTCACATTTGTTAAAATTTAAAAAAAACCGTTATCTAGACTTTTAGGGAAGAAACTGGTTGAGCCTGGAAAACAGTGAATTTATATAGTTCATTTTGGTTTACAACGGGTTATTTTCTCCACGAACTAACTCCACGTCTAAGCGTTTTGCCAGTGAACAGGAATTTTGTGATAATTCGAGGAGTCAAAATTCCTCGAAGAAGTTTAGCAGTCCTTTGATGTCGCCAATGACATTGGAGAGGGACTTCGGAGAGCCGAGAAATTTAGCCCTGTAAGTGGTGACGTCCGGACACGCAAACAACACGGGGCCCGCTGTTTGCTCCTGTCTCATACATGCCCTGTATGTACATGGAATTGTACCATAAGTGTTACAAGCTTATGGTGAATAAGTGTTTGTTAGAAGAATCCTCAAGATCAGCACTTGTTGCTGTTCTGTTCTTTGGTGCATTTAGTCTTATTAACTACTCGGTTAAGCGACTAACTGCTACTTACTGCTGTCAGGGCTTCCCTAGCTTGCCTACAGTTTTCTAAATTTCCAAAACTGATAAAATTAGTAAAAAATAGTTTTATTAAATTAGTAATAATAATAATGTCCTCCAGACCGAATTTCAGTCAAGGTGGCCTGCCTCAACGGTGACTAGCTATCGGCGAAGGACAAGATTATAGTGCCCAACTATATGCGCAAGCACGGGTGCACTCTCTATTCCCTCACTCTCATAATCCGATGGGACGGTAAACCGACAAGACGATAAAGATATCAGGCGCAGGACCAACGGCCTTACGTGCTTTCCGAGGTACGGGGGTGACACCGCCAACGTCGTGACTCCGGGCAGCTACTGAGAATTCCTTGACGAAAAAAATAAATGATTTTTTGGCCCGACCCGGGTTTTGAACCCAGAACCTCATGATCAGCAGTCGCACTACTACAACCACTAGAACAACGAGGCGGTCAAATTAGTAATATTCGCGTATACAAAATTTAACCAAAATATTTGTCCCACAATAACAAATTTACACATCAAACGATTTATCACACTATACCGTCACTTTCAATTAGAACTCAACAAGTTACTCGTAGCAGTTAACCCTGAAAATCACGCCCCATCGGAGGTCGAAGTAACCGCAACCTTGAGCAAAGTTACCGATACTGACCTATTACGGGTGATCGAAGAATCCCTTTGAAGGGATGAGGGTTAACTGTTATCGCTCAGTAAATTTGAGATCGACCTTAAAGGATGAGTTAATATGTGTTAAGTAAAAGTATTAATATTATATATCTATCGACCCGCCCTGATTTCGACTAGGCTAGATATATCCATTTTAGACGTGGTAGAGCCATGCTGCACATAAATTAGTAGTATAGTTATAGCACGAATGGGTCGGCTCGACCGGAGAGGGACCACGCTCTCACAGAATACCAGCGTGAAATAGTAGCTTAATGCT
>DWHP01002471.1:0-14433 GCA_018247895.1 Parnassius honrathi
GAGTACCGGAAAAGACGCGTTAAAACCGGTGCCAACTCTGGAGCACACGTCCTCAGCACAATTGGGGGAATTCCGTCCAGCCCACTCGACTTGTGGATATCCAGGGAGAGGAGTGCTTTGCGAACCAAGCGCTGTGTGAATTGCACTTCCAGCATGGAGCATTCACACCGTGGGATGGTCGGCGGCGTACTGCCGCCGTCATCTAGAGTCGAGTTGGACGCAAAGAAAGAGCCTAGCAGATCGTTTTTCTCCTTTGCGGTATGGGCCAGTGAGTCGTCCTCCCTGTGCAGAGATGGGAGAGATGGCTGACAGAAATTTCCCTGGACATCCTTAGCGAGAGTCCAGAATGCACGGGTTCCAAAAGGAAGGCGAAATAGTTTCTCGCCAATTCTGCCTATGTGCTCAGACTTTGACTTGGCAATGACTCTTTTGAAGGACCTGGAGGCGGAATTATATTTCTTTTTTAGAATGCTGGTGTTTACATCCCGGGACGTTGATGTGTCAGCCCAGGCTCGGTAGCACTCCTATTTACAGCGTAATGCTATTTTACAGGCGCGACCAAACCATGCCTGAGATTTGCCTCCGATGGGAACCACAGAGGAAGGAATAAAAAGTTCCATACTCTAAAGTACCACATCAGCGACGGAATCCGCAACAACGTTGGGATCGTCCGGCAAGAAGCAAACCCGCCTCCAAGGGTAGGATGCAAAGAAAGACCGCATGCTATCCTAATCGGCTGACCTATAGTGCCAAACACGGCGGCAGCCTGCAGAATCCAACTGCGATTTCAGCGTGAGTGGCACCACACTCCAGACAAGACAATGGTTCGAGGAGCCTAAAGGGTCGTCGACAGAAATCTGATATCTGTCCGGGTGAGAGGTCAGCAGAAGGTCCAACAGAGAAGGTGCATGATCCTCCACATCTGGAATCCGCGTAGGTGAAGTAACCAGTTGTGTCAGACCATATTCCAAGGCAAAATCATGAACAGATCTCCCCACATGATCGGTTATACGTGAACCAAGCCATTCGGCGTGATAGGCGTTAAAGTCGCCGAGGATCACGATCATTGCGGTGGGGATCTGCTGTAGCAACGAATCTGTAGCCATTTGGACGTGGTCGAAGAATCGGTCCGTTCCGGCATTACCGCTATGGGACCTATAGAGGCACCTTCTCGTCTTTTTTTCTTTTATTTAATAATAACTGCCTATTAAAAATCCAATGCGTCTGTAGATTGCCTCATGGTGAAATATTTTTCATAGCTGCCAAGCGGGGTAGTCGGGTGGGAAACCTCGTTTTTTTATTCAGTGTAGATTATAAACAATACCTATTGCAAGTCACTTTTTTCATTTGTTATTACTTTGAGTTGTTATGAGGGATATAATTCTGTCTTTTGATTTATTACGCTAGTCACCTCTTACGATACCCATTTTTGTTTAAAACTTAACTTCCTCTTCTCATATGTATATAAAAATCAATTGCTGTCCGTTAGTCCCGCTAAAATTCTAAAACGGCTCGAATTTTTGTGTGTATTTGAGCTGCTCCCCGAATGGTTTAAAAACTTAATTTAACCCGGCAGGTGGCGCTGTTGTTGAGATCCAGAAATCACCCGTGCGAAGCCGGGGCGAATCGCTAGTATATTTATATATACAGCATGTTACAAAAACCCTGTGGTTCCATTTCCCGTTAAGTGTGTTATCAGAATCAGTATCCAAGCATATAGAAATCATTTTTTTTTCAATCATCTCTGCATTGGCCGAGGAGCAAGAGGATGGTCAAAGACCCCGCATTACCGATACTCGTTCGAGATAGAGGAAATAACACAACACACAATTTGCAAATTAATTGTTTTTTCATTAATATTAATTTTTTTTAAATGTGTTTTTTTGATAAAAAATGATTTCTATATACCGATTCTGATAACGCAGTTAACGGGAACCACAGGGTTTTTTTTATATACATATATAAAAGTAAAGTAAAGTTACAGCTTATATACGTCCCACTGCTGGGCACAGGCCCCCCTCATTTCTGAGAGGGTTTTAGGGCAAGGAAGGGTCCGCCGCGCTGCCCCAATGCGTGTTGACGAACTTCACATGTCTTGAAATATTTTTTTTCTTTATTTCTCAGACGTGCAGGTTTCCTCACGATGTTTTCCTTCACCGCCGAGCACGTGGTAAATGAGCACTTAAAACTGCAATTAACAATTCCATTGGTGCCGGCGGGGATCGAACCCGGGTTTCGCGTTCGCGTATTTACAGCGAGTGTTAACCATCAGAGCTACCACGGCTCATCATCATCGTTATAAAAAATATGTTATTTAGAATCATATTCAATCAAATAGCCAAGCGGAAAGATAGTTTTAAAAAAGTAATATCGCTTAATTAAATATCCATCGCCTTTAAATATCCACGTCTACGGCCGGGCAATTGCTTATTCATAAATGCACCAACTACTTCGAGATCGTCATACTTACCACACTAGGCAGGCAGATTAGTGAACGCTGAGCAGAGACTCACACCATTCTAGATTTCGGTTTGGCATTTTCAGTCAACTTTAAAAAGAACGAAGAGATTCTCAATTCGACTGTATTTTCTTATGAGTGTTACCTCAGAACTTTTTTCTAGGTAAACCGATTTTGATGATTTTTTTTTAATTTGAAAGCTAGTGCTTTTCATGCGGTTCCATTAAATTTGATCATTACCAGTAGTTTTCGAGTTATCTTTAATAATACGTATTTAATAGACTTCGACTACATTGACGATGTTCTCATTTCATTTATATGGAAGTCGGTTGAATAAAACTTTTAATTCTACCGCTTGTTTCTTCGATTTTCCATTATTAATCAGACTAGTGTCCACGTCCGGTTGGCTTTTGGTAATAAATAACATATGTAGAATAAGAGTTAATAAGGTAGAATCGAAGAACGTGCACACAGACTAGTTAATAGTTCCAGCATACACGACACGTATATCTATCTATCCTCTATTAAGAATCAATATTTAGGTGCGTTGTCACCCCTAAATACTTATAATGTTCAGTTACCAGCGAAAATGGTTTACAAAAGTATTAAGCTCGTATTTTACACTGCTTTTCTGTGAGAAAGTGGTAGTCCCCCCCCCCCCCGGCCGAGCCGACGTATTCGGTCTGCAACCATTTTATAGCTGTTGTTCAGTTTAAAGAACTTTCTTTTAAATATGGCTTCAGCGTGCGCAGCGCAGCATTAGAGTTATACAAATCTAATCTCGAAATTTATAAGACAGACTCCTTTGCATATATTATCGTTGACGTTTGATATTTCTAAGTCTTTCAAAGCTTCAATCAACATGCAGTGCTGCGGTGTTAATATCCGGCACACAAATGATCGATACAACTAATTTAATAACCAATTCTTTACCATACGAGTCGACGACATCCGAGATGTTGGGCATAAAAATGTCGGCAGTGAGCCAATCAATCTTGGTCCCGTACCTGAGCCCGAGAGATCGGATCCGCAAGATAACCCTTCCTCAATGCGTAATACCATTAAGACAACGGTGACAATCCGACCAAAAAATAATTTTCAACAGTTCTTTAACCGCACACCGATAGTCGTTCTGTCCCTAATCCGAAACGATACAAAGTTGATTTTCGATTGCTACTTCAATTTTTATGTCCGATGATTAAAAATGTGAGATGATGATCATTGCGGGGGCTCCCACTGCGAAGGTTTGTTTAACCTCTTTGTTTTTCTGGATTCCTGGTCGTGGGTCCATTTTAATTAATGCCCATCACGTATTTTTTTCGACGTTGGTCGTTGTCGTTTCGTTCTTTTTTCAACTCGGGTATTTTTTTTATCTGCGTTATTGAAATATGTCCGTGGGTCGTGTGATTCGATATCTCGATGTCTCGATGTCTCCTATTGTTTTCGTTTTGATATATTTATGGGTTGAATTCTCGGGAGTGGTGTTCCGCTGTTTTTTTGTTTATAGTAGCGGTGAGTGCTTGGTGACGCGCTGTCGTGGATCATCGTTTGTTAGAGCGAGGCGACTGTTGACGTAGTTTATGTGGGCAGGTTGAATTTTTATGTCCGGTAAGGTGACAGCTTCTTATCTTGCCGCTGTTCGAATATTTTCAATATTAATGTTCTTTCCTATCTCATTTGCAATTAATCTATGAAGCAGTCACTTCTCGGAATGGAAGCTTAGTAGATTATATCGAAATTCTGTAACAAGGTTTCCCTTTCTTTTATTTATTGAATTTAATTAAGTATATATAAATTTTTATTGATTATATTTATCTTGTACTATATAAACATATATCTGTACCATAGATAGTAAGTACTTGAGTCATGAAAGTACCTTATTACTTTCACCTACTATATTTTTATATTATATAATATTTATGCTAAAGGGCGAATTAATTAGAGATAACGCGAATACTCGTTATTATCGATATTCAGCATTACTCGGCATTTTTTGTTACTCGTCGAATAGCGAGTAATAAAGCTCATTATTCGATATTCGGCGAATAGTTGTCTAAATAAAATAAACTTATATTAAATGGACAGAAAAACTATAGATAGGCAAAGTAATTTCTTGTATTTTTCTTTTAAACAAAACACACTTAGTATTAATGTATACTCATCAATAAAAATATAAAAGTTATCAAAAATGAGTCATGTTGAAGTAAATAGGGCTTTTTAATTAATATTGAAAGTCTTTCTGCACGACTGGGATCGTGCCGGTTGCGCTTTTTTTTTCGTAAACCAAACCTGCATCAGAAAATAGTCTTTCTGAATAAACAGAACTTGCTGGTGTGATTAAGTATAGTTTAGCAGCTTACTTAATATGGGAATCGATTCTTATTGGTACTCAAAGATCACGATTCATATGAGTTTAAAGTTCTGTTAGTCTTTGCAAACCGTATGTAATAGATAATTTCATCAGCAATGGTATTATTGGGTTACGCTTCATTACGCTTCTCTATTTTCGTAGATTTAGATTCTTCGAAATATGCCCAAAATAGTTCATAAGTTTCTGAAACGATATTCCGTTTTACTAAGTTTCTGAAACGATATTCCGTTTTACTGTCTAAGCGAGGTCTTTTGGACGCCATTTCTTTCACAAAATGAGGTTATTCCCCTAAAATATGTTACGTACAACGAAAGGGTTGCCATGATAATAGTCATAATCTTAGATTTTTTTTAGATTAGAGTAACAGATATATGGTTTGTAAGGCCATGCACTTTTAAGAAGTAGAGTTATAGTTGTTGATGAGCACGTCAAAAGGAAAAGATCACCAAAGTTAAAGTTTACTTAAAAGTAAAATAATTATAAAGTTAGAGTGGCAAATCTTTCCTTGAGTAGTTGATGTTTCGAAGGACGGTTGTTGACGTACTGCCGATTGTTAGTTTGCAATTAAATAAGTACATTTAAATACACGCGACGCCCGGCTAAAAGTAGGTTGCAACGTTTATACCTATATAAATGATAGGTAAGTTCAAGAGACTACTACAAGTGTAATATTATTGTTTGATAAAAAGTAAATTATTTTGTATATTACTTTTTTATGTAGAATAATTATAGCGAGTATTCGATTATTTACCACGAGGAATGGCGAGTAATCGGTATTTTACTATTCGCCATAACAACTATTCACGGCATCTCTGAAATTAATGTCTTTAATTAATGTCTCTCTGAAAGTAAGTCTTTGTTCGTGATGATAATGTTTTCCAGAACGATTTTCGGTCACGGTGACCAATCTCTACGTGAAGCAGCATCTTTCTGATAACAACTCAAAATAAAACACTGCAGTTGCCACCGCCTGCTAAGCAAAGCAACTGCATATAGCAAAATGAACTGAAGCACAAGCTGTGGTGGCAGCAAGGGTGGGCCCGTGTCGAGCAGCAGAGTTTTACAGTCCGTAGTGGATGAAAAGCTCTCTGTTATCGCGTCAGTAACATCTAATAGAACCTGATTCTCCAGTACTTATAGAGTACTAAAGTAAAATTCAATTACACAGATAAAAACAAATTGTGTTATTTATTGTTATAGAAAACATGTTCTAACTGGTTGCTTAGTTAAATTACTTGACTGTTATTTATAGGCAGGTGACAATTAAGTTTATATCAAACAAATGGAGCCGATAAATCCTGTTGCTAATCTTTATTTTTTATTGTACTTTCGTTTTCGTATCGCCACTAAGAATATTTGGAGCGTTTTTTTTTTTAAATTAAACGAATTGTCTTTTGTACTCTGTAGGTTTTTCAATTTAATTTATTAATATTTTATGTGAATAGTTATATTTTTCTTTATAAAATAAGTATGAGGAACAAACACTCAGTCCACCTGATAAGGGGATGCTCTGTCCGGTTGCCTCGTTACCCGTAAAAAGTGTATCCGGATCTCTACACTCACCATAGGATATACAGCGCGCCATTAACTTATTTTACGCTCTGGTATTGTGTGAGAGCATGGCCTTTCTTCGTTCGTGATGTAACCATAATATAGCTGCAACATGGCTCTGTCACGTATAAAACATGTAAATAAATGGGTTTAGCTCTAGCTAACAGCTCTAATAATAACGATATTTTCTGTAAGACTTACGGAGAGGAATGTTTCGCGTCTTAATTATTTAATATTAAGTTATTTTAATAATCCTACATATCTAACGCTTTGTAGCACCCATGATCACAGGGGACTGCACTTAGCGACACCGGCTGATATTTTCTGTTATTGTTACAGCCTATTAAATTCTAGTCATAAACGGGCCTCTCCCATAG
The DNA here is from genome assembly GCA_018247895.1 of Parnassius honrathi. Lineage (NCBI taxonomy): Eukaryota > Metazoa > Arthropoda > Insecta > Lepidoptera > Papilionidae > Parnassius > Parnassius honrathi. The sequence continues at coordinate 6,758 of DWHP01002471.1, forward strand.
ATTCCCTTAAGGGAGCGATATTTGCCATAGTTGCCACGCTGGCAAGCGGATGGCAATTTTTTTTATTGGGAAGACGTTGCTACTCATTTCCTAGTTTGTTTCCCTCTGTCGCCTCTTTCGACACCCACGGGATGATATGGTGTACTTGATATTCTTTCATCGCCATTTCGCAGTGCTGGTATTTTCTTGAATGGTGAATTGATGAATGTGAAACAAATTCGTGAATTTTTTACACACTGACGATTTGTAAACATTTATTTTTTCAATATTTTTGAATCTTATTACATTAACTCCATCCAATCCAATTATAGTAGTTATTTGTTACTGCCGTTTTTAATTATTTGCTTATTTCATTGGTGTCTTTGTGTTTGTTTAAAGCGAATTAAATTGTATTTGAAACACCTGCTTTTTATCGTTGTACCGAACATACAAGTTCTCGCTTCGCAAAACTGACATGTCGTTTATTTGTAACTTTAAAAAAAACCTTATCTCAGTACTCTCGCGTATCTTTTTTTGTATTTTGTAATGTATATGTTTTATCTTTCCAGGTAAGTGTTGACGAAATTCGAGCTCATTCGGTCCGTCAAGGTATGTACCTCTGACTTTATGTCCAACCTTCGTCGGAATTGATCTCAGATAACAGGCCGTTGTACGGGTATCGTATACTCGCATAGGAGCCTCCTGAGATCTGATAACTAATTTATAAGGTTCGTAATAATTATTAATTATTAGTTTTGTAATAATCAACTCTTGTGCGTATTTCCAGTGTTTATTATTATTTACAAATATTATTATGTCACAGAAAATGAGCTTTTATGTATAAATACACCACTCTTTTATAAAATTAAAAAGGTGAACAAACTTACTGTAGAAGTGATGGTAAGTGCCTACTGACCTTGAATACTTTTTTTTATAAGATAGGGTGACAAACGAGCTCGCAGTCCACCTGATGGTAAGTAGATGCTGTGGCCCATAGACATCTACATTTATCCTCGATTAAGTATCAAAACATAGATGCGTTGTCACCCCAGAGGACTAAGATGGAATGCCTCGTTTCCAGTAAAAAAGGGTCTCCGGTTCTCTACACTCACCATACGAAATACAGTATATTTTACGCTGGTATGTTGCCGGGTCAAGCTGACCCATTCTTGCTACAACCAAAATAAGGCTGCAGCGTGTCTCTACCACGTATAAACCGGCAGCCATCTTTAAACAGATAATGCTACAGATACGTTGTCGCCTCTGGTGATTGGTTTGCCTTACCGCTTGTTTATCCATCCATCCAATACAGCCTATATAATTTCACTGCCATAGGTCTCCCCCATAGATTATCTCGTAGGTAGGATTTTGCCATAGTTGCCACGCTTGGCAGGAATAGTTTGTCATACCCCTTGTGATGTACTCGTAATACCGGCTTCAACCTGCAGATAGGGTACCAATTTTGGACTAAATTTCGTAAAAGGGGGTGTTACCTGCGCAGACGAAATTCTAAACATAAAATCATTATTTTTGTACCATACTAGAGCCACGCTGCAGCTATATTATGGTTTTAGCACGAATGGGTCGACTCCACCGGGGTGGGACCGCTGTGACTACTGCTGTGTTTCGTATGGTGAGTATAGAGAGGAACCGGAGACCATTTTTTACTGGAAACGAGGCATTCCATCGTAGTCCTCAAAGGTGACAACGCATCTGTATTGTGATTTTTAATCACGGTACGAATTTACCATCAAGTGGACTGAGTGTTCGTTTGTCACCATTATTCTATAAAAAATAATATTAAAATTTTGCTTAATATTTTTCACATCCAATATTCCTTTCGAAATTATTGACTACCACGTCGATAGTTTGGCTATCGATCATATAAATAATGTAAAACTATGGGAATAATATAGCCTTGGGGATAACAGAAACATTACGACATAACATAGTGTTATTTGTGTACAAATTTATCTATTTGTCCGTCGGTCTTGTGTTACGCCTCCCGGGGGTATTTCGGGGATTACGGCAACTCGTGGGGGTCCGAGTTGAATATTACAACCAGATATTACTGCAGAATAGAGACAAACAAATGGGTGTGCGTTCAATTCGGTCTGGCCTCACAGTCGTCTTTCTGTTTAGTGACTTATTGTAAAATCGATTTATTTTTGAAAAATCTACAGAAACGATATTAATGAAAACTTAATAAAATCCTAATTATTCATTTTTAAAAAAGAATGCCACCTTGGTATGTTTAGAAATGTGAAACAGGTTCTACCCTTTCGTTGTTGACTTACCACGCATTCGAACCAAACGGTTTGCTACATTGTTCGTTATGCATACAGCAAAGGAGTGGAATGAGTTACTAGCGTCTGTCTTTCCATCCGATTACAATACGGATGTCGTTAAGGCACCAGTGAATAGGCTTTTATTAATTCTGTGCGTTTCACCATCTTCGGCTGTATCACCACTTCCTGTCCAATGAAATAGTAATCTTATAATACTATCCTCATCCCTGGGCGTAGGCACCTCAGTACCAGTTCTTTTCATTCGACCGCTGCTCCGAACAGCGACTTGAATTAAAAGGCCAAGAGCGGTCTGGTCTTAAAACTTCTCTACATACTTATAGAAATATAATTTTTTTATTCAATATAGATTATAAATGATAGTTATTGGGTGTTTTATATAATAAGGGTGACAAATGAGCACACAGTCCACCCGATGGGAAGTGGATGCTGTGGCCCATGGACATCTACATCTATTCTCAATTAAGAATCGAAGAAATGCAGATGCGTGGCCAGCTCTGAGTACTAAAATGGAATGCCTCGTTTCCACTAAAAAAGTCGTCAGTTCTCTAAACTCATCATACAAAACACAGCAGCATTAACCTACTATTTTACGCTGGTATTTTATGCGAGCATGGTCCTTCGCAGGTTGAGCCCATCCATTCGTGCTACAACCATAATATAACTGCAGCGTGGTTCTACCACTACTCTCTTTAGTTACTCTTATGAGTATTTTATCACTGGTTCAGAAAATACCTCTGGGAAGAGTCAGCAATTAACCCAGAGGGACATTTTTTAAAACATTGTAACAGTTTACAATCATCAAAATTACACAACAATTAACAACACTAAACAAATTAGAAATGGCTTGGTAGCAATTACCTCAATCCCAGGGGTTATTATCATCCATAAATTCCTTAATACTTTAATTAGGTACTCGTTTTATACAGTATTTCTTTATTAAAGTTTTTAAACTTGGCGGAAGTCAGATTTTGTATAATTTAAGATATTTTTATTATCTTCGCGTGTATCTATCTATGTAACGGAATCTTTTCATGTAATTTTACCAACTTGTAGACGAGCGACTTGACTTGAAAATATGCACTCGTATGGAGGACCGATGACAATACAATATTTAAGAACTTTATCCTAGTATCCTGATCGGCATCACCAGGACAAAATAAAATCATTGTCATACTGACAATCACAGGTCATAAGCAATATGTGTTGTTTAATTTTTTTTAAACTATTATATTTTTTTAAGTGTCCTGGTGCATATAAAAAGAGCAGTTCGAAAACGAAGACGTCAAATAATGACAACCTTTACACATCGATGACTTCAATAATTGCTGAGCTCTCCTGACGTATTAAAACGTGATTTATTCAATGAATAATTACATTCACCACATCTGCCATTGCTAGCTTAGCAAGTACCAATCTCGGATCGTCGGGGACCGCTGGTCTGGAAAATTGAAACAAGGGAGATGTTACACTCGGATCTCCGCAAGCAGATTATTTGTGCGATTACTGCAGTCCCTACGTTTATACAAATAAGAACTATGTTTGGGTGGCAGATACGAGTTACTTAATTTTGTTTTTTCTGGATTAGGGTGGGCCAGTCCCATGTGATTTTGAGGATTTGCGAGATTTTACAATGGTTGTTAGGAAATAATTTAGTTGCTGGATATAATAATGTTATCGTTATTATGAGTCAGGAATTTTACACAAATACTTGAGATTGAGTAAAACTAATTTTACGGACTTTATTGCGCTCGATTCACGAGAACGGGAAGTCTGCAGTTTATTCAAGATAATCCCTACCATTACATCAGAATTGATGGATTTCAGATCCTCGAAAAAAAAAAAACACCGATTCTTACAATTATTATAGGTATCCAAGATTTCGAGAAAATGGATGGGTGCCATTTGCTTGGGATTCTATAACTAATAAAATTAAACCCAAACCGAAGCGTGCCACTGCAAGACTTCAAGATACTCAAAGCTCGTCCTGCATAGATCGGACCAAAAATTAATATTCATAAGCTGAAAGTAGCCGGGCTAACTATGACATTGGTTCGCCGAAAACCTCAGTCCCCCCGTGACCATGGATGCTGTAAAGAATTCAAAGCGTCGCGTCGGTAATATAAAATAAGTTCAAGTAAGCAAGATAAAATCCATGAAATTATTATTATTATTTTCAATTAGTAATTTGTTGATAACGGACTATGGAGTTATACGTAAACCAGATAAAGCAGTAGAGTTTTTTTCGTAAAAGTAAAGACTATAAAAAAGCGCACAATCCAGCCGATAATAAGAAGATGCTTGACACACTTACGTAGACTACATCTATGCTTTATTGTGAATCAATAAAATCATCAGATACGTTGTAATTCCTGAGTACTAAGAAGGAATGTAGGTATCTTTACAAAAAGCAAAAATTGCTTCCGGTTCTTTTCACTGGCTATATGTTTTTTTTTTCTTATAGAATAAGGGTGGTGACAAACAAGCACACAATCCACCTGATGCTAAGTAAATGCTGTGGCCCATAGACATCTACATTTATCCTCGATTAAGAAATCAAAACGCAGGTGCGTGTTCACCCCTGAGGACTAAGATGGAATGCACTGTTTCCAACATACGAAAAACAGCAGTACTAAGCTGCTATTATATGTTGGTACACTGTGAGAGCGTGGTCCATCCCCGGTCGAGCCGACTCATTCGTGCTACAACCGTATATAGCTGCAGCGTGGCTCAACCATGTAGGTATAGAAAACACTGCAGCATTAGTCACGCGTTACGAACGTAAAGGTTACATTCCTACGGCTCCGGTCGAGTCGAACCATTTGAACTGCAGCGAAAATACGATGTAGCCCCTGGCTTCTACCACGTTTTAATTACTCCATAAATAAAAAGTTGAGCAAAGTCGATATCGTAATGTTAGCACTTGCGAAATACTAGGTCGCAGGCTAAGGCTAGGGCTAGGTTTTACTATGCTAGGCGAGGGTTATCTCGTAAACTTATTACTGCTGTCATGAGTTCCAGTTTTCAGTAAATCAGTATCTATAATTATTATATATTTATATATTATACAAGAGACAATCACAAGTTAATCCTCAAGCGTGACAATGCACCCTTCATTGTTTGAAATTTCATTTTTGCCTTATTTTTCTTTTGTGACTATATTATGTTTAATATAATCTCAGCTGAGCCGTCAGTGTTGCGATCAATTTCTAAAAAAAAATCACTACCAATTTAATTTTTCTGGACCCACTAGACGAATTCCACTTGCAAAATTATACTAACGATAAATAATAAGTTAGATTATAAAAAAAACAGCACATTTTCTTACCCTCCGATTCCCGACGGGCAGAGAAAATCGCGACACGATCGTCATTTGTAAAATAATGATGTCATCAAACACTAATCCAAAAGCTTTCATGTGGATTACGAACTTACAATTTGCGAAAAATATATAAAACAAGCGATTTTCAACCTTATTCTGAACAGATAAGTCTAATAGATACAAATTTCATCAACAAAAGTGATGTAGCCGGAAGATCCAGTCTCCTGACGTATCAAACATGGATAGTCCCCCTCTACATACACAATATTACACCTTTCTGCTTAGATTTTAAATTCCACATTCGCGTTCAAACATCTCGAACGGGTATCTTATTTTAATCCCATTGTTGTTCCATCTTAGGTAGTTCCAACTCAATTGCAAGGGAGTAGAGTTGAAAGTTCGCTGAAGACCATACAGGGGTAGTTGAGCACATGAGCTGGTGTGCCATTTCGATACATTAGGCTTGTGATTTATGCTCGGGAAGCGGCGGAGTCAAAACACGCGGGGTTTCCGCGGGCAGGGTTTGTCTGATCTCGCTCCATTAAGGGTTGCCAATAGCGACATGAATAAATTAATGTATGAATACAATCCTAACAGTGCTTTACGTCCTTAACTACACGTACATGTAAATAAAATTGAAGTTTCTGTCGGTAATGTCGATATAACCGCCTTATATTGAGCCAAGGGGTTATTTATATACATTAGGACAATAATAACCATTCTTAACCTATGACGAAAACATGACACAACAAAGTGTTGTAAGTTTGTAGTGTGTGTCTGTGTGCCTGGCGGTGGCATCATGGCCCCCAAAGGAATAAAATGATTTTGAAATGATTTTATGGTTTTTCTCGTTTGAAAGGCATCTTAATCGTGAGTGTTCTTGGTTATGTATTATGAAAATCCGTTAAGACGTTCGTTTTTAAAATTTATGATTAAAGTTATTAGAATATTTGTTTATTTTGAGTTATGTCTCTCCGTGTCTCCGGGCTAATCTTTGAAATAGCTTAACCAGTTATTGTAATGAACGTTAACAGACACAAAGATAAAAATGCCAGTAGTTATTTAGGCTATGTTTTATTAAAAACATTTGGAGGTTTGTTTTTAAAAATAATGCAAAATCGATTAAATAAATTGTCTTCGATTATCTTAAATCTAAATAACGCTGCATTGATAGATCCTACATAAAATACAAAAGAGTAATACCCCAGAGACGTTACGTAGTTATACGTGATAGAGCCACCATGCAGCTATATTAGTTGTAGCACGAATGGGTCTACTCCACCGGGGTAGAATCACGCTGTCACGGAATACTAGCGTAAAATAGCAGTTCAAGGCTGGCTAGTTTCGTATGGTGATATCTTGAGACCCTTTTTACTGGAAACGATGTCATCCAACTTAGTGCTCAGGGTTGAAAACGCATCTGTATTTTGATTTTTAAAATAAGTTAAATGTAAAAGAGTCTATGGGCTACAGCATCCACTTACCATCAGGTGGACTGTGTGCTCGTTTGTCATATTTTTCTTGAATTTTATCTCCATAGTTATTTCCATCTTTAATATCATATATCATCATCCCCATGTCAGTAGAACAGTGCAGTACGCTCCCAATGAAACTAATATTTTATTAATATTAGGGCTTAAAAAAATAAATTGATTATTATTGATAATTACGGACAATTCCTTCCCTCACAGACAGCCCTGACGTATTTGCTAAATTGTTGAAGAAGCTCCTAGATGTCCCAAGGGAGTGACTTTCTCATCTCAGGAGGGTTGGGTGCGCGGGAGTACTAACCGATATTGTTTTTCTATTCTCATCTTTCGGGCTATATAGGTGTTTATACATCCTGCTCAAAAATACGATAAAAATGTACTTACACCGTTATTATATGAATATTGATAAAGATAATGTTTTTTTTTTGTTTTAGCTCTCCTTTGAAGTTTATATTTATTTATTATTTACCCGTCCCGATTTTCGCTTTACATGTAAATCTGAAAATAATGTAATCAAAGACTATTTATTTCATCAATTTCCATTAAAAAATATTGTAAGGTTTTCGGATAAACACTTCA
>DWHP01002472.1:0-14432 GCA_018247895.1 Parnassius honrathi
ATCATGGGCGGCGGTAGTCACTTAACATCAGGTGAGCCGCATGCTCGTTTGCCCCCTTCTTCTATAAAAAAAAAAAATGTGAAATAAGAATAGAACGGGAGTTGATTGAGCAAGTGGATGAGTTCGTGTATTTGGTATATGTATTTAGCAGGGACGGTAGATATGATAAGGATATAGAACGTCCAGTGAATGCAGGAAATAGAGTGATTGGGCCTTCTACACTCTTTTATGAAGAATCAGTATGTGTCAGAAAAGGCACGTCTGGTAACTCATAATGCTGTGTTAATTCCTACTTTAATTTATGGTAGTGAAAGTTGGGTGTGGCAGAAGAAGCACGGTAGTAGAATAAATGCTGTAGGAATGCGGTCTTTAAGGAGTATGCTAGGTCTGAATCTGAATGATACGGTGAGAAATTGCGTGATTAGAGAAAAATGTGGGGTGCAAGATGATGTTGTGACCAGGATTAAGAATGGAATGCTTCGGTGGTTTGGTCATGTAGAAAGAACGAAAGAGGAAAGAGTGACAAAGCAAATTTATATTGTAGATATGAACGGCAGGTTCGGGAAGGGACGCCCTAGAAGAAGGTTCATCGACCAAATTGGCCATATTTTGAAAATAGGCCACGTTAGAAGTGCCCTTAACCGACAAGCGTATATGATACGTAGATATATATATATGATTGATTGTAAAGGAGGCGAAAGAGGTGTGTCGGGATCGTGCCAAGTGGAATTCCGTAGTCTCTGCTTACCCCTCTGGGTGACAGGAGTAGGTGATTATTTAATATGTTATATGCTAGTAAATTTTACAATTATATTATTGCAGCAGAACCAAAAAAACACGAGAATAAAGCTTTCAAAATAAAAGAAAGCGTAAAAAGCAAATTCGAAACAGGAAAATTCGGTATAAAATTCTCTAAAATTTACGTCGCCCAGAACGAGTGACATTCTTTTGCATTTTGTTTTTTGTAAGGCATGCTCCTAATTACAAACGTTCATATACTCATGCCTATACTTTCGTAGTATACAACCATAGAATAACATTCTAGTAGAGTATACACATTGCTATGTGTATAATATATGTATTAATAAGTGTTGGATTTGCCGATTTGCATTGCTATCAAAAAATATTCGAACCAGTTAAACCGAACCTTTTTGTCATTTGTTCTAGGAATAAAGTAAAGAGTAGAATGCCGCACGACTTGTCCTTCCAACTTTTAAAAAATAGGTCTTATTGCTGAGAGGGTTTTTCGACCAAATCGATCGAATTTACTACGCTGCCTCAAAAATTATTAACTTTTAATTTCTCAGACATTCTGATTCCCCCAAAATGCTTTCCTACTCTAAGCATTGTATGGAGATCATCAAAATAAGATTATTATTCCTAAATTAATTAATAAACTATTACTAAACCTTGAAGGAAAATATTAATCCCAAAAATATTAAATACAAATTAAAACATACTTTTTGAATCAACTAACATAATGTAACTAAAAATTAACTAAAATTTAATATAATTACCATATGTATATTCTAAAAATATGAAATAATACTTCCTCCAAATATCCTGTATACCAATCTAACTAAATAGCCACTACAACTCATCCTCATGTTATTTTCATAGAAACGAGCGAACTACCTTCTTACGCTGAATAATATTAAAATGTTTGCGCTTGAACGACGGCGAACTGCAGTGTACAGAAAAATCTTATATAGGTTGGTTGTTGCACTGTACTTGTGAATGTATTTTAGTGTTGTAAATGAAAAAAAAATAAAAAAATGCAGGTGGTAAATCAGCAAACAAAATTTCAATTTGCAACTTAAGCGTTGCCGGCGAAAATTGAACTCTGTTTGTTCGCGTACTGTACAATTTTATGAATTGCAACAATGCTTACCGTACATTCTATTATATGTAGTCAAACTTTGTTCTTATCTTCTAATTAATCAATTTAAGTTAACTAATAATAATAATAAATAGACGAATAGAAGTGGCAATTCCATCGCCCGCTGGCAGTTAAGTGACAAAACTGCTACATCGGCGCAGCCTGACAACGCCTTGCCATTAGGTGCTAGCACCGTGCATCGGCAAAATTTAGAGTGCAAAGGCCCGCTTGTGCATATGGCCCCACCATGAAATAGCGCTGGGTCTGGGAGTCTCCCATTGATGTCCAGGAATTGGATGCTGAAAATTTGGAATACGCACAAAGGGCCACTGCCTGGGGGTCGCTAGAGAGCATCTGGAGCTGGCGCTGGATGCGACAGCATGCGAGCCGCCAGCGAAGCGCTAGTATTCATCGCCTTTTTGCTGAGCTGGAGCCATCTAATACCGTCACCAAGGAAAACCTCGCATACTGAATTCGGTCATCACGAGCTCCAAATTATTTGACGATGTCAAACTCGAAGAGGTACGACGTGAGGCTGTTCTAAAATACTATGACAGGAGATGCGGCTTTCCGAGTTGCAGAGCAACCCGCACACGTATATTCCGCCGTAGATCTCTTTGTGGTTGACTCAGAAGATGATAGAATATTCGCTTAGGAACAAGAGCAAATGAGGAATATATTGGAAAAGGCGATTAGAGAAACGCGTGATACGCCTCTCAAGAATCGGCCGAGACTTTCCCGCTTATCCCTTGGCAAGCGTAATCAGACTGTCATGAGGGCTCTAAACTCAATGCGTCACCAGCATTGGGTTTAGAGCCCTTTTTAGAGCCAGTGTGCGAATGTTACATCCATGCACCCTATCATCATAACGCCGGGCGACATAGCGGAGGCGCTCAGTACGGCCCCAAACCGGAAAAGTCCGCAGCTTGACGGGCTGCATCACTACTGGCTGAAGGGTTTCGTGGATACCACAGACCCAAGCAAATAACGCCGCATCATGTGTCTATTCACCATATACAAGACACTAACATCCACTTTGAGCCTAAGAATAACTCGTCACCTGAACTCAAATCAGGTGATATCGCGGGCTAAAAAGGGGTGTCGGGACAGAGATCGTGGAACCAAGGAATCCCCCCTCATTGACGCTTCCATTGATAAGGCGGTTAAACGCAATTGTCGGAACTTCTTCGCGGACTGGTTAGACTACAAAAAGTCTTTCGAGTCGGTGCCTCATATATGGCTGAAGAAGGTTTTCGAGCTGTAAAAGGTTGACTATGTAGTTATAAATTTCCTCGGGCAGTCTACTGGGAACGATCCTTTATTATCTGGTCGAACGGATGATGGCTGCGGAGAACTGCATAAAAATAAGAAGAGATATCTTCCAGGACGATTGTCTGAATTCAATCCGATTCTGCCTCTCTCTGAACCATCTCAGTACCTTATTAGACTTTACTATACTGGATATTTCAGCTATAGAAATGATGGACAAAAGTGACCCACCTTTTCTATATGGATGAACTTAAGTTACTTGCCTCCAGTCGCTATCATTTTATGGAATTGTTGAAAATCACTTATGGATTTAACAATGCCATCAGAATGGTACCGGTGACGGATAAATGAGTGATCCTCCATGTCGAAAGGGCTAGGGCTGCTATCTCTGAGGGCATTGACTTACCTATGCCCATCAACATAAGGACCCTTTCCGCGGCCGAAATATACCAATACCTGGCTATGTCACAAAACATAGATAACAATGAGGCGGACGTGAAACAGTCAGTTTACGATGTGTTTTATGCACGCTTTACAAATGTTCTTAACAGTATTTTGTCTGGCGTTAATACGCAATACACGCATATAACGGTTGGGTCATGCTTGTCCACATGTATGCCTTCGGCAAATTTAAGTGGACTCAGACCGAACTTAACACTCTGGATAGAAAAGTCCTCACTGTTGTGACGTCCCACAGGATCCATCAACCGCGATCATCAGTAATGAGGCTGTACTTGCCGTGGAAACATGGTGGGTGCAACTTTTTAAGCGCTCTACCAATACATAATTGCGAAGTGTGCAGCCGCCTACAGGGACGTTATTTCGTATGATAAAGGGCCTACTCGTCTATCCTTTGCCAAAGAGCAACGGCAAGACCCAGCCATACGGCGTATTTTCGACTGGAATACCGTATGGAAGGAGAAAGAGCTACACGGGAGGTTCTACAAGAATCTACACGAGCCTTTCGTAGATATAGTCACCTCCTTCCACTGGCTACGTTTCGATAACCTCTTTGGGAAAACCAAGGGTTTTCTGTGCAACACAGGATCAGGTTATTAAAACCAACAACTATTGCAAATACTCTGTTGAGCTTGTCGCCATCCGGGCTAGTCACTTAGGCATGTCATTTTCGGTTGTCCGGCGGTTTCTAACTCTGAGCATTTGCACAGTTACAAACTAGTAGCCAGGATTCTACACCAGGAGCTAGCTCTGAAATTCGGTCTCGTGGATCGGAAACTGCCTTATTATAAGAAGTTGTTTGAAGCTGTGCTTGAAAATGACCGCGCAAGGCTCTACTGGGACCGGGCCATCATCATAGACAGGATTATTTTTGCGAATAAGCCCGATATGGTGCTGGTGGACCGGGGAGAGTCAAGGATATTGATATTTAAGACATTAACATGCCTTATGACGAGTACCTCGTGAAATCCAAAACAGATAAGCAGACAAAATATCTGGATCACGAGGTAACCGACATGTGGGGTGGTCTGCCGACTGAAATTATTCCTGTGGTCGTTTCTGGTCTCTCAGATCATCTGAAGCGACTGAGACTCTGTTACGGACTGCTCCGGGTTCGAATGCAGAATTTTTTCGTTTGGTCTCCCCTGCCGAGGGCTTTCATTTGGTTGGATTTTATTTATTTATGTATTTTTTAGGTATTTATTTTATTTTATTTATATTTATGTATATTTATCATTTTCATTTATATATTTATACCATAGATATACTAACGTCAGTTAATACTAAATCTGTAATTTAAGAAGCCCAACCAGATGGTGGCCATCTTCAACAATCTTAACAAAGACTAGTCGTCTGCGCAGGACAGGACTATAATGCACGAATGTGTACGCAAGCACAGGTGCAGTCTCTATTCTCTAACGTTGTAGCTCGACGGGACAGCAATCAGACATGACTTAACGTGTCCTTATCCGTATCATGGAAAATCCAATCAGGTAAGTCTCGGGTTCAGGCTCAAAGCAGTCATTGTTTTTTCTGCCAATAATAATCTCAGTAGCAGCCCGAATTAATTAAAAAAGTCTTCATCAGGTTTGTCTCCATTACTGGCCGTAGAGGCCTTCCCTAATACGACAGTTTGAAGAATTCGTAAGCGCAGATCCGGTAATGGCTAATACGTATTAAAATTAGTCTGTGAGGCCTGGAAGCCTTGAACTACTGTTACTATGCGTTAAATAACGTAATAATTTACAATCGTAAGATAACTCTTACGATTGTAAATTATTTTTTAATGACGACACTGATGGCAATATTAAAAATTTGGATAACATCCAATTTAATGCGAAATACTTTAGCTATCTCAGAATAAATAATTCTGCAATAATAGCAAGGAAGGGAATTTTAGCTGCAACTCATGTATTCACTGCAGTTTTACAGCGATAAAAATGTAGTAAAACTGCTTCGTGCATAGAGCATCAAGATATTATAATGAAATTTCGTTAGGCAACGCATTCAGACCACGTTCCGCTTACAGCACAGCACAAATTATTGCTTTATTAAATTGCTAATAGTTGCAAAGTTTCAGCACGGTGAGTAAAGTATAGTACAAAGATGTAATGGATGCAAAGTAGCAACAAAGTTAAACGAAAATTGTATGAAAATTGAGTAATTTTTACATTAATTAAGGCTATAATAAGAGCCTATTTACGTTCTGCAGGGTACAGGCATCTTTCTTTCGTGAGATTAAAATCTAAAGAATCGGTCTCAATGTCCCAAAATATGCTAGCAAATGAAACGATACACGTCATCCAAATACATATCAAAATATATGTAGCTATAAGCGCCGTTGCTAATCGTGAGGTTTTGAGTTTGGATCCCAATTATCGAAAAATTTTGAGTAGCAGCCTACAGTAATTTATTAGTACGCGCGTGACCCGATGGAACTCGGGTTGCGCACGTACTAAGAAATTTAAATGCGAGCGCTTACCGCCTGTGCTGCCATGCGTTCAGTAAGCAACAAGCTTTTAGTTGGACATCTATCGTACCTGATGGCAAGTGATAATATAGCCACGGGCCATTAGGCGAGTTTAGATTAGCTCAACAGACGACTTCTCTTCACTTCATCATTAACCTCTAAAGCCTACTTCTGGACATAGGTTTCTCTCGTTTGTTTGACAGAAGAATTGACGATCGCAGTATCAGACGTCTTTTTTTTTATTTAAAATATAATATAATCCATTAATATATTCCATTTTTAATTACGGATTCATTTACACTGTCACTACACGGCACAGTATGATTGTTTTTACTCTTGTGCATATTAACCAAAAAATTAATTTACGAAACGTTTTTCTTATAAGCATGAAGGTGTATTATATCCATATTTTACAAACATCCAGTCCCTGAATAATTATTTGTATGGCATACAACAACAGAATATGAAACTTTTTTATTCAATAAGGATTAAACCTTAATAACTCTTATTCTTTTGTCGGCGTGAAAATCATGGTTCAAAAAATAACCTCAACCCTGGGAAGAACCAGCAAGAAACTCAGTGGGACTTTTTTTTTAAAACAAAAATTATAGCTTTTAATCTTATACATTACACAATTAACGACACAAAACAAATTAGTAATAGCTTGGTAGCGTCATACCCGATACATAAATTCCTTATTATTATAATAACCATTTTTATCAGAACTTTGAGGAGGTCAAATTTTGGGCGATGAGATACGAACTTGCAGTAATACGACGGCGTAGACAAATGCTTATTTATAACGCCAACGAGCCGTTTCTTATCTCTCTATTCTTAATCAAAAAACAAAACATTATTCGTTTAGGGTGTGTAACATTATAATTAGTAAAAATACTTTGAATATTAAGAAAAATAAAACGTGTTAGTAGTTGTCGCACAAATGGGTCGGCTCGACCGGTGGAGTACCGCGCTCTCACAGAATACCAACGTAAAATAGCGACTTAAAGATGCTGTGTTTCGTATGCTGAGTGTAGAGAAACGGAAGTGAAGCATTCCATCTCAGTCCTCAGGGGTGACAACACATTTGCATTTTGATTCTTAATTGAGGCTAAATGTAGATGTTTCTGGGCCACAGCAACCACTTACCATCAGGTACACTTAGTGCTCGTTTGTTACCCTTATTCTATACAAAAAAATGTAAGTAAGCTTTGAATTCAAAAGAACCTTTGTCTTAATAGACTTTGTCGATACAGGCATCGGGTCAAGTGTTTAAATCTAGATGCCTAGGTATAAGACATAGTTAGGCAGAATGCTATAATTTTTTTATATTTTCATTAATATGCTTTTATTTGACTCGTTCATTCTTTGCGGCTTATCAAAAGTCCATTGATTGCCTCATAGGGGGAGGGATATTTGCCATAGTTGTTACTTGGCACGCAACTGCATTTTTTAATATTCTTGGGTTCTTATCACAATATGCTGTTATCAATCACTCGATCGCATTTACTCTGTCACTTCGTACGGGACAAACAGTATGATATTGCGTAGTATGTGGTAGTATGAGGTATTCTCTTACACTACAAAATGCATTTATAATACCCCCAATTCCAATATTACTTCAATATAAATATTTTCCAACAATTTTTTTGTGTTAATGATTAAAATTTGACTGTTACATCTTATAAAAACAATATAATATAATATAAAAACGAGAAGGCCGTAAAATAACCAAAATTTGAATTTATAATATTAAAAATAAAAAATGTAAAAAACAACATTTCAACCTTCACTATGACACGCCGCGCAATGTTTCTTCATAACTCTTTTTAATTAACTACTATTCGAATTCGATTCGATTCGATTCCGGGGTCTAGCCAAAATTTATTACGCGAGATAAATTTTATTGTAAACTGTATGCGCGGTGCTCTATAACCAAACAAGATGGCTGGTGTGGTAGTCTTGGGCAATGCACTCGCTATTACCTAATCTATTATCTAGACAGTGTCCTGTTCTGGAATTATTACACCTATTTAGGTGGGGGGGGGCACGCTTTTACAATGGCGACAAAAATTACGCCGTATAATTTAGCTTCCTGCCCTCCCCCACCCCTTTCTGTTTCAGCGGAAAGGAATGTGGGTAGGATGGACTAGCTAGATTACTAATCAACTAGACAAAAATGCGATTCACATTTTGTTCGGTTGTTATTGTTTGCCAGTGTCTCTTTCCATCCTACTACGCATTCCATTCCACACGCACTGAAAGGAGAGGAAGCTAAATTATGTGGTGCGATTTTGGTCACCAATGAGAAGCGCGCCCCGCCGAAATGGTAGTGGGGAAAATGGCCGACTCATATATGGAAGCGCACTGCCGCCGCTCAACCTTTCTTGCGCTGTGGTCGAAGAGAACCGCTAGTTGTTTTTGCCTCTGTAGCAGTCGGCCTAAGAATCGCTAGAAGTAACCGCGTGATGTGGTGCAATCTGTCGTCGCGCACCGCTACTCTTCCAACGCACCACAAGACCAAGAGCGCCGTCCACGAGGCCGCAAGGAACCCCATCCTGGTAAATGCTTCCTTTTAATTTGTCCTGAGCCGTTTTATTTTCCTTGTCACATTTTGCTCCCATAGCGGCTCAAGTAGAAATCATTTTCGAGACACGGGCATAATAGTAGATTTTGAATTGCGAGTGCATTGCCCAAGGCACGTGCTGTGTTAGCGCGCCACATTTTTCTGGTTCTTACGAGCCGGGTTAAAATCGGGCAATTGGCCCCACCATTTGCAGTTCCTTCGAGGGGGATTCGAGGGGACAATATGTGGCTCCACCAGACTCTTAATATTAGTCTCCCAGTTCCCCCCAAAATGACTCGCGGCGGAGACATTCAGAGACCACTCGATGCGGTTCTCGGATGAGATGTGAGAAACTGTGTGAAAAACTGTCTTCCTTACAGCGACAACGACAATGTAGCATTAGCTTAAAAATTATTGGTCTACAAAAGAAATCTCTCAAAATCGCCCACTGAAAATTAAGTCAACAATTCTTTTGGCTATCTTTTCTCACAGCGTCCTTTGTTTGACAGCTCGCCATAAAGTCAGAGCTATAATATGACACTTCAAGACTGTCGCTGGAAAACCTTTAACCGTTCAAGCCATACTGGAAGTGCTTGACCAAAAACTTTAAAAAGCAAAAGAATCGCTCATCATCAAAAACATCAAAGAACATTAATATTATATATGGTAGAGCCACACTGCAGCTACTGTTACAACTGCACTGCAAATCACGAATGGATCGACTCAACAGGAAAAGAACCACGCTCTCACAGAATACTAGCGTAACATAGCAGAGCAGAGTAATGCTCTTGATAGATGAAGATGTTTATGGACCACAGTATCCACTTACCATTAGGCGGACTGTGCGCTCATTTGTTACTGTTATTTTTTTTTAAATAACGTACATACAACGACAAATTAACATATTTAAGGTCGTTTAAAAATGTTACAAGGTTTATTACAATGGTTTTTACTCGGGGCCTTGTCAGCAACGGACATTTCCGCATTGGAAATCCAGTGCTGCACGCGATATTTCCGGTTTAGTCCAACGTAGATTTATATATAATAATAAACCTCGATTTTATCAAGTATGTGTCAACTGTGCGGTTAGCCTTTCGCTTATCACAAATAACGATTAAAATATTCATAGTTGATTGATTCCAAGATAAGTCTATGACATATGATTTCTCAAACTAAAACGTTGTATGACGTTAGCTGCAAATTTTCATGATGCCTTAACACAAGATACCATAAATGTGTCATAATATACGATGAATGGAGGCTAAGATACTATAAAACGTAAGCATCATATTTTTAGCCGACTGCTAAACCTCCCCAGGTTTCATATACGTAGGTCACTCAATAAGTTTTGAGATGCTCGAAGTTTAAAAATGGAACGCACCCTTGTTATATGTTTCTAAAGAGAAAATTTATTTAAAAATAGATAACATAAGCCAATTGCTCAATATTAAAAAAAAGTTCTGTTAATTTTCCTGCAACACTTCCCGTGCTTTTTATTTAAAACGACGGATCTTAACCGTGAACATTTGCGCGCTATGATCTAATATGATTTGGTTTAACCGAATTTTATTAATTATAGAATACCTAGCAGATGGTAGCTTCCAGATGGCTGGGAGCTGGCTGGCCCTCTATTGAAATTAGGATGTTTTTTGATTTCAGTAGCCTCGCGAATCATCCTTGGAAGGAATCGGTGTTCTTTAGCGAGGATTTGTGGTCTATCAAATCTGATGTAGTGACGGGGGCTATCCTGTATGTGTTCACAGACTGCAGACTTCTCGGAGCGTCGATTCTTCACATCGGAATAAGAAATCATTATAAAATACCCGGACTGGCTACGGGCATGAAAGTCATAGGTGGCGACCTTTGTCTGCTGCCCGTCGCCGATGACGTGACCATGAGGTTGACACCGTGACGAATCTCACATCGTCGGGCCATGTATCAGGGTCACCCTACACTGCGTTTACGAATACTGTCGATGTAAAATACTTTATATGAAAACCTATGATCATCCTAGAACTAACATTATTATTAAAATAAAAAAATAGTAACTCTACTTCGACTTATTAATTTATTCATTCATTAATTACAGATTGCTACCCCATGAATGGAATGACTCGTTAGTCTAATGGTCGGGAACGCGGCTGCTGACGATGAGATCCTGCTTTCGAATCCCGGATTTGTAAAGAAATTTTCAATAGAAGCCCGGAGTCTGGAAGTTGGCGATATTTCACTCCCGTATCACGTAGAGTACGTAAAGACGTTGGTCGTGCGCCTGATCGTTGCCGATTTCTCATTGTGTCGGATGGTCATGCTATCGGAATTTGAGAGTGAGTGAATAGAGAGTGCACCTGAGTTTACGCGCAGTCGTGCACTATAATCCTCTTTTAGGCAGATGGTTAGTTCCCGTAAAGACTGTCGGTCTGGACGATATTACCTCATAGGGAGAAATATTAAAAAAATAATTGAATATCATTGTTAACTTTAGTTTAAAAAAAATTTGATGTTGTTATTATTATTTTATTTTGTCTTTGCTGAATATAAGCTAAATTTAGTGATATTATATTCTTTGTATCACAGAGGAAGGAACTGTTGTCTGTGATACAGGCTCGGCCAAGCAGTGACAAACCGAAGTAAGTAACTTAAAATTTGTAAAATTTGTAAATAGCTTATTTTAAACTTATTGTAAAGGAAACGAATGTAATTATGCTAATAAAGTTTTATTAATTATTATTATTATTATGCCATAGTTCTCCCGCTGAGCAGGCGGGTTGGTAACCGCAGTTTTTTTATTATTTTCAGATGTTATTAAGGAGATGCTGCCGCCCGCCCTCTGTTTAAATGTCCCTGTGTCACTGCTTACACAGGAGAATATACGTGGTAGAGCCATGCTGCAGCTATATTATCGTTGTAGCATGAATGGGTCGGCTCGACCGGGGAAGGACCACGCTCTCACAGAATACCAGTGTAGAATAGCAGCTTGATACTGCTGTGTTTCGTGTGGTGAGTGTAGAGAAGCGGAGACCCTTTTTGCTGGAAACGAGGCATTCCATCTTAGTCCTCACGGGTGACTACGCATCTGCATTTTGATTCTTCATCATTATCATCATTACAGCTCTTCACAAGTCCACTGCTGACCATAGCCCCCCCCCCCCAAGATACGCCACAAAGCACAGTCCTGAGCCACCTGCATCCATCGACTGCATGTCTTACCAGGTCGTCACTCCATCAAGTGGGGGGGTCGCCCTACACTTCGCCTACCAGTACGAGGTTGCCACTCGAGAACCTTTTTTTCCCCAACTGTTGTCGGTCCTTCGAGCTATATGGCCGGCCCATTGCCACTTCGGCTTACTAATTCGTTGGGTTATGTCGGTCACTCCTTCCATCTTAGTCCTCACGGGTGACTACGCATCTGCATTTTGATTCATAATCGAAGTTAAATGTAGGTGTTTAATGAGCCACAGCATCTACTTACCATCAGGTGGACCGTGTGCTCGTTTGTCACCCTTATTCTATAAAAAAAATATTTTGAGGTAGTAGATTAAAAAAATATATTACAAAATTATATTAACGTAAAAATATACAATAAAGATCTCTAGATCATAAATGTTTACGTAAAATTATCTGTTCGCGGTTGAGGAAAGCATTCATGTAGGTCATTGACTTCGCCTCGTATTTTATTGTGCGGTGCAAAATTGGAGTAGACAGCGGTTACGAGATATAATATTTTAATGGGTATACGGGGTTTATTTTCAGCTTACTAACTTTCTACTTACTTAACATACTAATAACGATAATGAAACAACAGTTTTAATACACTTTCTTTTTCTTTTTTTTTCTGTAAATTTTTGGTATATAATAAAGTTATATTTTTTTATTAAAAGTGACGAATTTATGAGAAAAAATGACAAAAGTTACAGGTATTAATACTCGCAAAGGAACACCTATATTGCAGAGACTTTGACAATTCTTTACATTCAAACAGCGGTATCAGAGTTTTGATAATATTATTCTGACTTTAAAAATGAGGAGTTTATCGATTCAGTTATTACTTTTAATATGTATGTAATCATAATTTCTCCTAGTATGGATAACCGATATACGTACAGTTACAATATAAAGTTTATATTTTTTTATACTTCTATAGTAGTAACGTAAGAAGTGATACTGGGTGATGTTTTTTTACCGTTTGGAAAAAAAATTGTGTAACAGGTGAACGAAATAGAAGCCTACGGCACTGATATTTAGCATTTTTTTGTTTTTGTAGTATAGTCTAGAGAATATAGTCTGTAGAATGTTCAGAAGATATTACTAAATCCTTTATGGATTTAGTAACATCTTCTTTAGTTTTTTTATGTCCATTGCTAGACATAATCTACCTATTAAAGTGTTTGAGCAAAATGCCGCGCTAGTCGTTATTTGTGAGGTTTTTAGGAGCTATCTACTTGTTATTAAAAAGATATATCAACTAATAAAAGATCTATTAAAATTCTACATAATCTTGATTACTTAATAGCCAATTCCATTTTATTTAAAGGAGTAAATACTTGATGAATCTTCCTAAACTAAACCACATAAATGCGAAATAATTATTGACAACATGCATCTCCTCTGAAAGTAAGCATTATTATAGTTTGCGATTGACACTAATGGATAGGCAATTTATTACTGAACAATTTGATCTATTTAATTTTTAGAGGATTCAATTTAATAAAGAAAATATTTTAAAATTTGGGCGTATTTCTTATGCGATATATTGTAGCGTAAGGCCGTGGAAACGAGCTAACAAACATGCATTTCTTGGAGTTTCACTCAAATATACTACGAATAGTAAGCAGATTAGGGAGCAAAGAGGCTTTTTCTTCCATAAAAATAATTCGACTGCTGCTATGGTCCTCATCCGTTGTAGGAAGGATTTGCTTTAATAGTCACACTTGGGAGGTGGATTTGCGATTGAAGTACCAGAAGTGGACACTTTTGACGCCAGTGTCCGTCGTCGGGTTAGATATTTTATACAGATAAACTACATGGCTACACCGCCATCTATCGGAAGCTATAGTATTTTCCTGGTATTTCCCATAATCGTTTCTTACGATACCCACGTGACGAAATGGGGTGATGAAATCTCTTACCCTGGGATTACACGGCAATTGCTCCCAAAAATGTTAAAGTTAACGAGCAAACCATACTTGATCTTTGCCAGCAGCAACGACTGTAAATTGTTATTTTAATGTAATACGGAATACTGATAGTGCATACATTTGAACAACGTTTTCTGAGACGTACAGTTTTCCTCACAATGATTTTCTTCGTCGCTATCACGTGGTCACTGTTACATAACTCAGGGGCCAAGCGCTCGATGTAAATTTCACCGTACGCGTGCAACCCAGGTTCAATCTCCACCAGTACCAATTAAATTATCAATTGCAATTTTAAGTACTGATTTACCACGTGCTCGACGATTGGAAAAAAACGTGAAGAAACCTGCATGTCTGACAAAATAAAAGTAATATATTTTGATGACATGTGACACCCGCCAACATTTTCTTTTTCTAAAAACTTATCAGAAGTGAGAAGAGAGCGGAGGCCAGAGGAACGACCTGTGCCCAGCGTTGAGGCGAATACAGGTTGTTACTTTAACTTTTATATGAATGAACTTTGTAGTGTTATGCTATTTATACTTACATATACTTGCGAGGTATACTTACATAGCATTTTACACTATTTTAAATGTATTTTTCCATTCTGTTTTTGATGTTCTGCATTCACCTCAAAACTGGATATTTTACATCACC
>DWHP01002473.1:0-14431 GCA_018247895.1 Parnassius honrathi
TGATAGTTATAAAAATAATAAATATTTAATTATATTTTAGAAATAACACGTGTAGTACATTGCTTGTTCTTCTTGGTCATGTTCTTTACGACTGAAGGTCACGTCCCTAATTTAGTGCCTTCGTAGCGCTGGTCACTGTATTGCTTAAATGACTAATATTTTCTAGGGGCACGGTAGTGCCCCCGCCAAGTCGAGCAAAAAAGCGGCACAGCCGTAACATACTTTTCTCGAACCTTCGTTTCGAATAAAGCTAGGAACCTGAATTTTCAAAAACCAAGCAGACATTGTACAAATATGACTACATAACTATATAACTAGTCAAAGTTTCTTAATTTTGTCATTCACTGACTGACCGATGATTAAAACTCTAAGGCTAAATCAAAACTTCTAGCAGACATAGAAGCTTCAAATTTAGAATACAATTAGTGTTTAGTATATGAATCAAGGAAAAATTAAAATATTTTTCAATTTCGGTCCAGTTTTCTAGATACACCAACTGTATAAATAACTTTTTAATTCCATATAAACATATAGGATTACAAAGTTATATTTGCAGTGAATGATTCTTTATTCAGGCCCTACTTAAGGGTCCTTTTGTTTTAAGATATTACGTAATTAGCTAACCTAACAACATTTTATAGTGGCCATATAAATGTTAAACATCTTTTATGTTTTAAATAAATAGATTGACTTGGCAATCGCACTAAACAATCTAATTACTTGTGATTTCATGCGATAGAACTGAGTTGTGAGACTTGGTTTTTTTACAAGTTATGTTTTTGTGTCATTATAAATTTCCAGTGTAAGTACCTCATACTTTTATTCATCTTAATAAAAACAGCCTGTATGTCAGTATCACATCACAACACCATAAGGGCGAGTTTGCAAAGCATAAGGGTTAATTTCGAACATCCCCTAAACATGTGCGATCAATTGTCCTGCTGCCCGGGGATTTTTTATTCATTAGAAACGATTATTCTATTTAACCGTGCGCCGCGGCGTGAAATCGGATCGGTTAACGCTTCATCGGCATGGAATAGGCTAAACGCAACGTATATTATAATTTATAAGGCCTGTTACAAACTGCCGACTTAAAAAACTTCCAAAAAAAATGAAAATATAAAACGCAAACCCCTGAACGTTTATTTTTGACAACTTTTAGTTATGTTTGAATTTGTTTAGTTTCTTCAAACTGACTGTTTGCATCACTACTTTCCATCAGTTGGGATAGAGGTCAGTCTAGTTAATTAGCTTAGAATAGGAAAGAAAAGATTTCATATAATAAGTAAATATATATTTTAACGACAACGCTCTTTGAGTGAAAAGTATCTACAGTGAGAAAAATTACCGAAATTGTTATATTCGTGTAGTGGTATTAAAATTTTACATAAAACACTTTTAAGTAGGCGGTTTGGTATACCAACAGTCAATACCCTAACAATAATATTGCTGCTCCCAATCTCTAGAGGTTCTAGCATATGTGATGTGTCTAGCATATGTGGTATACGTAAATAATAAGAAGCGTGATAGCTTCGTTAAAAGCTCACCTTAAATTTTACAGCATGCATGTAAATTTTCGATCCTTGCCGGCATTAATAAAATTATTGTCATGGCAGTAGATTTCCAGTGTAATTTCAGTTTCACCCGGGGAAGGTCTATTAATGTGGCATCATTTTTTTAGAGGGTGAAAAACAAGCACACGGCCGTATATATACATTTAACATCGATTAGGAATTAAAATGCAGATACGTTGCCATCCCTGAGGACTAAGTGGAACGCCTAAATTCCAGTAAAACGGGTCTCCGGTTCTCTACACTCACCATAGGAAATATAGCCGCATCAAGTTGCTATTTTACGCTGGTATTATGTGAGACCGTGGTACTTCCCCAGTCGAGCCGACCCATTCCTGCTACAACCATAATATGGCTGCAGCTTGGATTTACCACGTATAAGGCTAAGAGGCTCTACCACATTTAGATTTGAGATGACCATCAAAGACCATTTTTGGTTTATCAATATGGCCTAGATCACTCCTGATATTGCTTTTAATCTATTGGTTAAGTTTCGTTACCATCGGTTTAACCATTTCGAATACTAGCCCGGACAAAATTACTGACAGACAATTTTTTTTAAACGGTTCATATCTTAATGCCATGCAAATGGCTCAGCTCGATAAAATGCAGTTATTTCGATATCGCAGGCAGACAACTTCAACTGTATTTATATGTATAGATAATGGTAACAGTGAGACAATCGCAAGTTCGCAAGTGTATTGTTACCCTAACAGTCAGATCGGCTACCGCGTGGCTTATCGATGGTGAGTAGAATTCAGTCGTGACTAATCGGCCAATTTGAGCCACGACTACTGTGTAACTTTTTAATTTTATTTTCTAATCGACCTACAATGGTGTGCTTTATAAATCCTATCTGATGTTTATATTAAAAACTCTATACAATGCTGTCAGTGGCAAAGAATATTTCTTGATTTTCCTATTTCTCACAAGTCTCTCAAGAGCTGCGCTTTAATATGTTGAGTAATGTAGTGTATTTCTTCTAGCTTCCTCTTTTAATGTTCTTCAGACCGAATTTCGATTACGTCGGCAGTCTCAACGAAGACTGGCCATCTGCGCAGGACAGGATTAAGTTTAGTTTGTGCGCCACGCGTAGTGACTGTGTAAGAACATCCAGCATCCCAAATCGCTCCGTGGGTATTGTAAGAAGTTGCAGAGACGACAAAGCGTGCTAACATTGGTAAATATTCTTCCTCCCTACTAAGTCTATGTTAAGTAGTGGATTTATGATAAGGTCATCGTTATCATCATCATCATCATCATCATCATTGCAGCCCTTCACAAATCCACTGCTGAACATGGGCCTCTCCCAAGGAATGCCACGAAACACGGTCCTGAGCCGCCTACATCGATCGACTTCCTGCATGTCTTACCAGGTCGTCACTCCATCTAGTGGGTTTTTGCCCCATCGGCTGTCGTTCCTTCGAGCTATATGGCAGGCACATTGCCATTTCAGCTTACTAATCCGTTGGGCTATGTCGGTCACTCTGGTTCTACTATATAAGGTATAACTCGCGGCACGTGACTCTAGCGCTGAACGAAACGCGGAGGGAATAGCTGTAAATGACGTATCAGTACGGGCGACGGAATGCTACTGAAGAATCAATTAGCACGTGCGAACGATATGCATAGCCATCCATACGCAATAATGTGCAATACGGCCAATTATGTGCCGTAACGGTCAGCACTAGACGTTCGTACCGCGAGTTGTACTAGATAAGGTAATATAAACTTCAAAAACTTAAAAGTATCAAATAGTTTCACATTCTAAAGACATAGTGTATATAACTACATAAGAATTAATTATTGACCCTTTTGAATAAATTAAGGAAGACTACAAACTCAAAATAGCTATTGGAATGTCTTGATTACATTACAAAACGTAACACCCTATTTAACTCTTAGAAGTGCAATTTTCTTCTATATTTACATGTGACCACTCCTGAAGTATAACCAATTTAATAAAAAAGAAATGATTCATTCAATCATGACAATTGCCGAAGATTACGTACATAGCTATAAAAAACACAGTCTAATTGAGAACCTCTTCCTTTTTTGAAGTCTGTAGAAAGGTATTATACCGCGTAGTATTTTCAGACTTGCACTGTTAAAACAAGATATCGATATGGCGTGATCTATGAGCGTTGCGGGCACCATTCCGTGGGGGTTCGGTTACGGTTGCGTGCTGCATGAACCCCGCTGGATGGTTAATCTACATCTGAAGTGTTCCCTGGTTCTCATTACTTCACACCTAGGTATTAGTTCTGTTGGATATTCGTGATAGTTTGTTAGCGAGGCCGCTTACATCTGATACCGGTTACCGTTTGATTTACAATGGGGAAATTTCCGTTTCTTAGTAATTATTTGTAAGTGCTAAATGTTCGATTCTTTTTACCGACTTCAAAAAGAAGAAGGTATTCAGTTCGACTGTATGTTTTTTTTTATATGTGTGTGTTACCTCAGAACTTTTCTTTGGGTGTGTCGATTTTGATGATTCTTATTTTATCTAAAAGCTGGTGCTTCTCGTGTGGTTCCATATAAATTTAATTAAGATCTGATTAGTAGTTTTTGAGTAATCTTCAATAATGCGTATTTAATTGACTTTGACGACATTCATCATGTTCTCATTTTAATTATATTGAAGTCCGTTTTACAAAATTTTTAATTTCACCACTTGTAAACTATTGTTACAGGGTTACTGCCTCCTGATACCGTAAGACAAAGAAGCCGCACATTGCAAGCAGGAAATAGAAATACACTTAAAGTATTCTATAGTCGTATTTGAAGAACCTAGCGACGCGCCCTGACTTCGTCTGTGTAGGATTTATTAAAGTGACGTTATTTACATTTAAGATAATCATCAAAGACCATTAATTTTATCAATTAATTGATTTCTAAAAATATCTCCAAGCTTTTCGGATACAAGTGTTAAAAATAAAAATTTTGTACAACCGACTTCAATACGTCCGAAAATGTATTCGAAGTCAATTAAATACGCATAATTAAAGATAACTAAAAAAGCGATTGTCAGATTGTGATTTAATTTATATGGGAACTCACGAGAAGCACCAGCCTTCAGATAAAAAAAGAACCATCAAATTCGGTTCACCAAGAGAAAAGTTGTGAGGTTACACACATAAAAAAACATACAGTCGAATTGATTACCTCCTCCTTTTTGAAGTCGGTAAAATACAGTCACTTCTGGAGTTTCTCTCTATCAGTTCCTAACGTTCTATTATACATTATTTATTAATGTTTCTATTATACAATCGACTCAGCCATTACGAAGACTAGCCCGAACAGATAGGCAGACAAAAATTTAAAAAAATGTTATTCATTGGCATTATACAAGGGTAAGCAATGCCGCAGTTGTATTAGTAGTAGCACGAACGGGTCGGCTCGACCGGGGAGGACCACGCTCTCACAGAATACCAGCGTAAAATAGTCAAAGAAAAAAAATTTGAAAATAGTAGCTAGTGCTGCTGTGTTTCGTGTGGTGAGTGTAGAGAACCATAGACCCTTTTTATTGGAAACGTGGCATTCCATCTCAGTCCTCACGGGTGACAACGTATCTACATTTTGATTCGTAATCGAGGATAGATATTAATGTCTATGGACCACCGCATCCACTTATCATCAGGTGGGCTGTGTGCTCGTTTGTCACCCTATCCTATAAAAAATGCAAAGACATACGCTTAAATTTTATTTATATGTGTACATGTGTATAGATGAATAGAACAATATATTATTATATTCTTGTACTTATACCTATTCTTGGCAAGTGTGTGCATGTGTGTGTGGGTGTGTGTGTGTGTTTGTAGTATAGAGGAGACAGTACACAGTCCACCTAATGGTACGTGGGTCTAAGACACCTACATCTACCTTCAATTATGTATCAAAAGTAGGTGCGTTATTACTCCTGAGGACTTAGACAGAACGCCCCGTAAAAAGGGTCTCCGGTTCTCTACAATCACCATACGATACACAACAGCACTAAGCTGCTATTTTACGACTGTATTCTGTGACAGCGTGGTCCTTACCCAGTAGAGCAGACGCATTCGTGCTACAACTATAATAGAAAGCAGGATTGAGATGGAATGCCTCGTATCCAGTACGAATCTACCAGTACTATTTAAAAGGACCACGCTCTCACAGAATACGAATGTATTCTGTGAGAGCGTGGTCCTTCCCGTTCGAGCCGACCCAAACGTGCTGTAACCAAAATATGCTACGGCATGGCTTTACCGTGTTACTCGCTACAGCGCGATGTAAAAAAAAGGTTTTTGTGATAAAATTATAAATACTTGTATTTCTAATTTACATAACACAGGCTTCCCCCACGTAATGCCATTAAGCACGTTCTTGAACCATCTGCATCTATCGACTTTACTTACCAGGTTTTCACTGAATCTGCTGGAAGTGCCTTCGCTTACCGGTACGACATTGCTACCCTTTCTATCCCCATCAGACGTCTGTTCTTCGCGCTACATGGCCAGCTTATTGCCATTCAGTCAACTAATCCGTTAGGCTATGTCGGTTACTCTGTTTCTACTCAATTCCTGATGATTATTACACACTAACTTACAGAATAATATATTCTAAATAAATTTTATTACCATTAATTCTATGACCTGGTGCTAAAAGGGCCAAAGTAAGTTTTTTTTAAAGAAATGAAATTTTAAAGCCATATTATTGAAAAAGTATGAAATTTGATTGTGCATTATTTTCATATTTTCGCATTATTTTACGTAGTACCTTTTGAAAGACAATTAACAAACATACACCCTTTTAGCACCAACAAATTTCATACTTTTTCGATAATATGGCTCTAAAATCGTATTTCTTAAAAAACTTACTTTGGCCCTTTTAGCATCAGGTCACAGAATTTTATATCAAAATTAGTGTATCAATGGATTGTAATATCGTGAAGTTACTGTTAAATAAACGAACGTTTCGGTAAGCACGTGTAAAATCGGAAAGTCAAATGTTCATCCTTAACGACGCTCGTGACCCGATCGCTACGCCGTTTATTGACTTCTGCTTAGGGATGTTATTCTATTTACATAAAATGTTTATAATATATCGATAAGACTTGTGGCACCTCGTGGCTGGACAACTCGTATTAAATCAGTGAGTGTAGAGTGTAGAGAACTAGAGACTCTTAATTTTATTGGCAATTAGACATTCCATATAAGTTCTCAGGTGACAACGCTTTTGCATAATGATGTATGTAGATGTGCATAGGTTACAGCGTCCACTCACAATTATTTATTCTCATTTATTTATAAAACGTTACTGTGTGTCCTTGTGGCCGTAAAAGGAAAAGGGGAGATCTCCCGCCGGGCAAGGTGTTCTGCCTGGGCAGCGGCCAACGCTCCGTGTGATAGTTCGGAACTGTTCTATATATGCTGTTTATGATTCGGAATTTTGATAGCGCGATTTAGGCTTCTGTGTGTTTCGCTTGTGGCGTGATGACAGCGCCGCTACACCCTTTCATCACCCCGACTTCAGAATTATTTCCATTAACAATTTTAATTTACTTAAGACAGACTTTTTTATAGGAGAGTGGGCAAACGAGCACGCGGCTCACTTGATGGTAAGTGATTAGCGCCGTCGATGAACAACCGCAACACCATGGGAATAGCAGGTGCGTTGTCGGCCTTTTGAAAAGGAGTATATTCTTTTCTTGAGGGTCCCTAACTCGTAGTAGATTCCACAAGGAAGTTGCGCGAGGAAGAAAACTTCTTTTAAATCGCACAGTGGCGGACCACCAGTCATCCCGATGATATGGATGGTATCGCGAGTTTTGTCGCGATTTGCGACGGTGAAAGTGTGCGGCTAGAATAATTCCAAATAATTCCTCAGAGCACTCCCCGTGGTAAATGCTATAAAATACGCAAAGATGTAACATCTCTGAGCAGTGACAGTAAGTCGCCGAGTGAAGCCGATCAGAAAAATCACGGTCGCCGACAATTCCAACAGCTCCGTGCTATATGTGTTCAAATAGAAGCAGCTGACACTGGGGAGCTCCGGCCCAGAGATGGGAACAGTATTCCACGTGCTGACTTTTATAAGGGGTTATTTTAATACGAATGAATACCTCGTTGGTATTAGCTACTAGAAATGAGGTGATAACTTCCAAGCTGTTTTTTAAATAAGTATTTAAATTATTGTACAAACTTTTTTTACTGTATCATAGGTTTTTGACAAGTTTTTTCCGAACCAGTGGTAAAATTAAAAAAATACTTTCAATACGAATTATTTGTAATCTATATTAAATAAAAAATATTCTATTCTATTATGAATAATCAAATATATTTCGGGATCATCAGGGGTCTTCCTACACGTACTTGAGATACTAAAGAGTCATTTTTGATTACTGATTTTTGAAATCATCATTCAGAAATAATTTGAAACTGCATTATAATATTGTAGGGTCATTGAAATTTAAAGAAAAGTAGATTGATTTTAGTAATTTGTACGTTTATAACTTCACTTTTTTCGCAATAACTTTTTCCCATTTTTTAAAACATTTTTAAAGGAATCAAAAAATGGTAACTAAGTTTCACTATGTAACATAAGAGAATATTTCCGATTTCAATGTAGTTATTACCCTAGCGCTACTTATAATCAACACCTTACATTTGGAAGAATTAACTGATACACCGTGTCTGTATCACATATCTTTGAGTGCTTCATGGTGATGGTTGAGGTTGGCAAATATGAAATCATTGTATTCGACTTGTAATGTAAATATATTATTCAAATCGATATCGGCATCCGATGTAGAATCACAACCCTAGTCGTACTTGGCCGCTTGTTAGCCGTCCGTTTGTCACTTCCGTATGCTGCAAACTGCAACGTTAAACAGAGCTGAGTTAATTAGGCTCGTAACGGTGTCCGGGTCATGTCAGGTCTTGGATCTAGTAGAGAGTTAGTAATTAAATGTTGATATTGCTCCATGGTAATGGAAGGACAATCATAAAGCTGTTCGATTAAATATACAACAGATTACCATCTTAACTACAGGAGTCATCGAGTTACATCGCTGCGACTTAGTTCGTTTCCTGTTATGTCTAACGAGTTTTCATATCATTTCCTACATTTCAACAATTTTGTCTAAAGCTTGAAGTGAAATTTTAATAACATAAAATCTTATAACTATTACAAAGTAAGTTAACCTGGACGGGCCATACAATGCGAAGTACTTAAAAAAGTGGAACAAGATTACTGACTGGTATTCTAAAGATGGTAAAAGGAAAAGAGGAAGGCGAGGTGGTAAGGGAAAAGGGTTGCTAGATGTAAAAAGAAATGGACACATGTTAGGAGGTCTTTGCCAAGAGGAACACTGAACTGAGACACATTCTATAAAAATTAAAATAATTTAGAGAACCATCAAAAATGTTCAGGACAAAAGGCTTTTTGATTGATTGATTGAAGTCATCGATCACTAATAATTTTTTTATTAGTGATCGATGATTGATGTTAATAAATACTAAATAAGACATGAGAAAATGTAATTTGCTTCAAAAGTATTTTGGTAAGGCAATTTTATACGTGGTTGAGCCACGCAGCTACTCGCATGTTATGGTTGTAGCACGAATGGGTAGGCTCGACCGGGGAAGGATCACGCTCTCACAGAATACCAGCGTAAAATAATAGCTTAACACTGCTGTGTTTCGTATGGTAAGTGTACAGAGATCAGGAGTCACAGAGAAATGAGGCATTTCGTCTTAGTCCTCAGGGGTGGCAACGCATCTGCGTTTCGATTCTTAATCGTTGATAATTGTAGATGTCTATAGGCCACAGCATCCATTTATCATCCGGTGGGCTGTGTGCACGTTTGTCACCCTAATTGTATACAAATGTAACATTATTAAACCAAAAAGATAGAATAGCAAATATAAATTTATGAATATTAGTAATTTTTTATTCAGTTGTCACATTTTTATTAGTAGTAAAATTAATTATTAATATTGTACTTTGTTGTTAAAATTAACTTAAATCGTTAAAATATTTATGGAATAAAATAAAGTTAATCAAATAACATTCTTTTATTGACCGAGTAGTGGTGGTGTAAGAATATCCAACACCTCTATCTCGCGAGTGTCGTAAGAGGCGACCGGCGAAAAACATAACATGGGCAGCAGCGTCTTCCTTAAAACATTTACAAAATAATGTTGCACCCCATAATTGCCTGGCACACGGCGAGTAACCACTAGCGCCATCTACTATCGACTAGCAGAACTAGGAGATCTTTCTAGAAACGTCCATGCTAGAACTTTCCACACCTAGTCAGTCGAGACCAGTATGCACTCGAACATTTAGTGTTCGGTGATTAAAATGTCAATTTTGGTAATTCAATCGGTAGTTTTTATTGCCACGAACCCCAAGCTCGTAAGAATAAGTACATGGTTGCAAACTTGCCTTCCAAGCGTGGCCGTGGCAAATATTAGACTTATGAGGCAGTTAATGGGGGGGCTACATTCAGCGGTGGACTGCACCAATGAAATTGTTAATTACAATTTTACGTGCTGATTTACCACGTGCTCGGCGGTGAAGGAAAACATTGTGTGGAAACCTGCATGTTTGAGAAATAAGAAAAATAAATTTCGACATGTGTAGTTCGCTAATACGCATTGCGGAACTACACTACACTTCGTTGTCCTAAAACCATCTCAGAAAGGAGAGGAGGCTTGTGCCCGGCAGTGGGATGTATATAGTCTGTAACTTTAACTTTTTTAACTTTTAAAGGAAAGGTATAGAGTATTTACGTTTTGCGGCTGGGCACAGGGCTGCTCCCATTTCTATGAGGGATATGGAGAAATTTAATCGCCCTGTTTAACACATGCATGTTGCATATGCTATGAAATATTTTATGCCTCACACATGTCGCTTCCCTTACGCTGTTTTCCTTAATACTTAAGCCCATCCTCCATATGGTAAATTAGGAGTTAAAATTGAAACTAACAATTTCATTTTTCTATAAGCGTAGGGAATCGAGCCCGGGTTGCTCGTGTAATATGTATAGCTGTGAGCGTTTAGATCCTAAGTTACTATGACTCTCTCGAGCTTTATTAAAAAAACTTCAAATATTAAACTAAAAAAAATACACAACATCTCTATAATATAACGATACAATAAAAATTATTATCGCATTATTAAAACTGGCTTTGTTGCCGACAAATGGCTTACAGTTTGGCAAAATTTAAAATGTAAATAATGTACACTGAAACCTGGCTTAAAAATAAAATAAAAAATAACCTATACAATATTTACGTAATTGCTTTTGAATAAATATTGTTTTGCTCATATATTTTATATATATTATACCACAGAATAAATAATAGTACTTCTATACTAAGCGTTGAAAGTAAACTATAACTTGCTTAGCATAGCAACTTAAAACTGTAATGATTTAAGGTCGAATTTTTACAAGTGGGCGAACACTAGTTATTTATTAATATTTAAACGATCAGACAAAGACCTCACACATTACAAAGTAAGAAAAATCTCAACAAACGACTCACAAAAGATTTATCTCGAAAAAATGGGCCGAATTAAATTCATATTTCGTAGCAAATTAACATTGTTTTATTACGTTGTGTATTCAAACAGCGTTTGCGGTGCATGTTGGCAGGAACTGATGGGTATCTGCCAGCCTCGTTAGAGATGCGGCGTGATGTTAAACGGATAGTTAGCCATGAAAGTTATGATTTATGGTTGGAAAAAGAGGTTTAAAAAACACGACCATCTCGATAGTGATGGTTGTAATACAATATTTCTTGAAAAATACAATTATTTTGTTTTCTTTAATTAGATGACGAGCGAAGAGCCTTGTCACGAATTCAAAAAAATAAAAAAAATTGGAATTTATTCTTGACATATGTTGTAGAAGTTAGATTATTTAAAATCGAGAAAAGAACAAACTAGAATTTTAGTTTCGTCTGTCGGATATTGAGCCATTTTAGGTGTTCACGATTATAAGAGATGTGATCATATTTTCAAAGACCAAATTTTTATCTGATACAAATTTTGAGAACACGCTCTAGCTTGTTAAGAAGATTTTGGTTTAAGTTTGGGTAGCACACATCTACATCATTAATAATGAGCATTATAAAGTGCTTGCGCAAACACAACAAACACACTATACTAAATTTAGATGCTCTAAAAGAAGATATAAAGTCTATTGTGCTCGTAGCTTTTCGATTTTTAGTTCTATATTGTACTAGATCCATCTTATGGCACAAGATGTCACTTCTGTTGATGTAAAAATATTATTTAAAAAGTGGTATTGAGTTACGACAACCTATTGGATAACGAATAATAAAATAGACTAATAAATCAAAGCGTCGTCAACCTATATCAATTCTACATGCAAACGTAGGTCTTTCCTTTATGGAAGCATTATAAAGAAGAAAAGAGCACAACTTCTTCTCTTATTTATTAACGTGTAACATTTAAAAAAGGAGAACAATCGGTAGCCCAGGGACAATTTCTTTTATAGAATAAGGTGCTGCGGTCCATAGACATCTATCTACATTTATCCTAGATTAAGAATAAAAATTAAGTTGACATCCCAGAGGACTAAGTTGGAATTCCTCGTATCCAGTAAAGAGGGTCTCCGGTTCTCCATACTCACGACACGAAACACAGCAGCATAAAGCTGCCATTTTGCACTTATATTCTGTAACTTATCCATTGGTGCTACAAACATAATATAGCTGCAGCATGGCTCTATCGTGTAAAAAAATTGTAGGAAAGGAGTTGCTTCCATTTGGGTACTACAAGGCAACAATATGCGTAGCAGACTTTTCCTCTGCCCTAAAACCACCTCAGAAATGAAAGAAGGCCTGAGTCCAGTAGTTGTGTCTATGTACACTTAAACTATATCACTCTAAAAGAAAGAGTAAATATAAAGCATATAACTTTGTGAAACTTTGTGAAAAAATGCAACTTCTCTGTTGGGATGTGAAATAAAGTTTTTTACTGTTAGGATATTGAAAACGTTGTTTCTCTTGAGTATGGCCCGTGGAGTGCAAGCTAAACATTTTTTTAATAATAAGGTAATTTATAGTCAATGGTAAAACTCAGTGCGCGCCCACGCGACTAAACTAGTCGTTTACGCTTAATCTCTATTTTTTATGTGTTATTTGAGATCTTTTTCGTGTATTACTTGCGCTTTGAGAGATTTCATTTCTCATGTGGGGCACCCACACTAACTTTGAAAATTGATCTAACTAAATTAATTTTCTTTATTTGATGGAAGTAAGGGTAACAAACGACCACGGAATGTTCATATGATGGTAAGGAGATGTTTTGACCTATTATATGACCTATACCTACATCTACTGTCGATTAAGAAACAAAGTAAAAACGTGTTGTTATGATTGAAGATTAGGATGGATTGCTTCATTATCACTAGAAAGAGTAACCATTTAGTGGTCTTACCACCAACCGTACAAAACAGAAGAAATATGCTGCATTTTAACGCTGGTATTCTGTGCGGACACAGTCCTTCACCGGCCGAGCCAACCCAGTCGTGTTGCAGTCAAATCTGATAAGGTAATAAGTAAGGTAGGTATGTGAGTGTAATATGGTCACCTTAAACTTAGCCACCCTATAAAACCAAAACTAGGAGGAGGACAGGGACAAAAACACAAAGTCGTATACTACAACTAATATATTAAGAAAAAAATGCAAACAAGCTTTGGCGGTAACTAGGAACACTTCCAAAAATTAACTTAAAAAAAAACTACACTAGACAACACTAAAATATTTACGGCTTGGATAAAGCCATTTTGACAATTAACATTAGTCGTTTGTCGTCCCTTTTGATCCTTTTTTATTTGATTGACTGATGAATGAGCAGAGCCATCCATGCAAACAAGGCTGTACTTTTTGATTTGTAAGAAAGTGACCATATTAACCGGGTGACCGTAGTACCCTCACGTACCATATTATAAAAGGACGAAGGTAACGCCCGGTATTATCTCGAAACTGTAGAACTCTGGCATGTGTTGCGTGATCAGCTGCACATCCCCGAGGTACTGAAGCGCAACAAGATGCTAGTAGTACTAGGTGATACCAGTACTAGACAGTAGGACTCCTATTTATTCCGCCTAGAAATCCATCTGGTGGTTTCTGTCCCTTTCTTATTATACCATCTTATACCTATTTCTGACGTCAAATAGCAGTGCTTACACGGTTGGTATTGGAGATCCAGTATAATTAAGTCCAGTTAAATTTATACGCGGTAGAGCCATGCTGCAGCTATATTATGGTTGTAGTACGAAAGGGTCGGCTCGACCGGGGAAGGACCACGCTCTCACAGAATATCAGCGTAAAATAGCAGCTTGATGCTGCCGTGTTTCGTATGGTGAGTGTAGAGAACCGGAGACCCGTTTTACTGGAAACGAGGCATTCCATCTTAATCCTTAGGGGTGACGACGCATCTGCATTTTGATTCTTTATCGATGTTAAGTGTAGATGTCTGTGGGCCACAGTATCCACTTACCATCAGGTGGACTGTGTGCTCGTTTGTCGCCCTAGTTCTATAAAAAAGTTGCGGGCTGTGAGGTATTCCATCTCAGTTCTCAGAGGTAACAACGTATTTTTCGCTTTCTATGTTTGAAGTTGACTTCACGTGTGCTTGGACTACATTAGTTGCTTACCATCAGGTGCACTGTAAGTCTGTTTGTCACTTCTGTTTGTCAACTTCTAGTCACAGCTTCTGTCAGAAGCTGTGACTAGAAGTTGCTCACATCTCCTTTTTGAAGGCGCCATATTATAGGACAAACCTACACATGTTTGTATCCATATCATGAGCTTTAAAACGACTATATATTATTGTCCAAGAA
>DWHP01002474.1:0-14430 GCA_018247895.1 Parnassius honrathi
GCTCGTTGGCTAAGGATAGAGGGGTAAGCCCTTTATCACTAGAAATGACGTCATTATAGAATGGATCATCCGATCTCACCAGGAAGTAATGACGGAGGCTGCACACTTCGCGATTATGCATGGTGAGCGCGCTCAGAAAGCCACTCCCACCATGCTTTCGCGGCAAGTACAGCCTCATTACCGACGATCTTGTATGATACATCCTATGGGACGTCATGGTAGTGCGCACTTTTCTATCCAGTGAGTTTAGTTTAGTCTGAGTCCACCTGAGTATGCCAAAAATATACATGAGGACTGGCATGACCCAACCGTTATATGCGTGTGTCTTATTCACACCGGATAAAAGGCTGTTAAGCACTTTGGTCAAGTGTGCATAAAACACGTCGCAAACTGACTATTTCATACCAGCCTCATCGATATCGATGTTTTGTGACATACCCAGGTATCGGTTTGTTTCAGCCTCGGAAAGGGTCCTTAAGTTGATGGGCACAGATAAGTCTATGCCTTCAGAGTTAGCAACCCTTCCCCTTTCAACATGGAGGATCGCACACTTATCCGTCCCCAGCTCAATTCCAATAGAATTGCTAAATACCAAAGTGATGTTTAGCAATTCCACAAGATGGGAACGACTGGAGGCGAATAACTCAAGGTCATCCATAAAAAAGGTGGGTCACTTTTGTACCTCCTTCCCGATGCTGAAATCCACTCCAGTAAAGTACTGAGAGGGTTCAAAGAGAGGCAGAACCAGATTGAACTCAGACAGTCGCCCTGGAATATACCACTTCTTATCCTTATGCGGCTTTTCGCAGCCATCATCCGCTCGCCTGGATGACAGAGGATCATAATCCACTGCCCCATACAATGCCTCTTTAGCCATGTATGGGGCACCGAGTCAAATGCCTTCATGTAGTCCATCCAGGCGGCGGAGAAGTTCCGACGGTTGCATTTCACCACTTTGCTAATGACCGCGACAATGAGGAGGGGTTCCTTGGTTCCACGACCACCGCCCCGACATCCATTTTGAGCGCGCGACATCACCTGATTTGAGTCCAGTATTTTGTATATCGTCGGTAGACACGTGATGGGGCGGTATTTGCTCGGGTCTGTGGTACCCTGGTCCTTAGGAACCAAATGAGTGCTCCCAGTAGTGAAGAGGCTCGGGAGCGAATCCTGGTTGAGAGTCTCTTGAAACTGTCGCACGAGCGCAACGTGAACCACGAATGCCTTCAACCAGTAGTGATGCAGCCCGTCAAGCTCCGGACTTTTCCAGTTCGGGGCCCCACGGACCACCTCAGCTACGTCATCCGGCGTTATGATGACGGGGTCCATGGGCGTAATACCGGCACAGTGATTCGCCACAACTTCCGTCCAAGGGCCCTCGCTGTGGTTTACGGGCTCTAACCACAGGCCACGCCAGAATGCGACAGTGTCGGCCTGATTCGGTGCTAGGCCCGTTCCACTTACCATTAGTCGCTCCAATGATTTATAGAACCTCTTCTGATCACTCTGGAAGAAACGATTCTGGTTTAACCGTGTCGACCTCTCGGTATATCGTCGAATCAGCTTTCCTCAAGCAGCGACTCGCTGCTTCAGGTCGTCTATGCGCTCCGTTAGCTTTTGCATTATATCCGGCTAGGACAAACTAACATTTGTCACAGCAAACGCCATCCTGACGGTGCGCACAATCCTTGGCCTGGTATTGCCTGCCCTGAAGCATATCAGTCTGCAGATGAGGGCCCTAGCCTTTGCGATAGGTTCTTCAATTCTTATTATCCAGGCTGGGATAGCACTACTTTGTCCACCAGCATGTCCAGCCGTAGAAAGTTTGGCTCCTATAATATGGCAGACTGCCAGTGCGGCGCCAAAAATAATTGAGTCCATCTCGTTAAAATCCCGGCTGGCTTCCGGCTGGCCCGATTCCGCATGCTTAGGGCTATGCGGGGAAGTTACGGTCGATTTTCGAGAGGCGTATTGCGCGTTTCCACAATCGCTCGCTTTCACATTTGCTTTAGTTCCAGTTCCTGGGCAACTGTTCATCGTTTAAATCAATCGCTGGGGTATTCACAGCGGCATTCACGTTTGCCAGTTGCTCTGCAGGTTGTGGCGCCGCATCCTCAGCCTTCCCATTTTCATCTGATTAAGGAACAGCCTGACGTCGCAGCCATTCGAGTTTGGTGACATCAAATGTCGCAAGATATACCGCACTCTGCAATCTGCTAGATTTTGCTCGGTGACGGTTACAGATGGCTCCAGCTCAGCAAAAAGTCGATGCATCCTTGAAATACGCCCGCAATGCGTTGCTGTTCGTCTGGGTTGTCCAACGCGTGCGGCGTACTCCTCCAGTGGCGGGTGCCGATTGCTGGACCCGCGAGGACCCTGCCGACACCAAGCCTTTTGTGGGGATGATGGATGCGGGGAGCTGCTAGGTGATAGTTCAGCTCCTCACACACGGCTGGCGTCCCGTATGCTGCCACGTCCAGCGCCAGCTCCAGACGCGCCTCGGCGACCCTCAGGCAGCGGCCCTATGTGCGTTCCTCTCTGTGCCATCATCCATTTTATGGCTTTCAATTAGCGAGAGACGCCCGAGCCCGGCACCGTTTCGTGGTTCAGTCATATGCACAAATGGACTTTTGCACCCACAATTGCCTAGGCACGGTGCTCACACTTCTTGGCAGGGCACTGACTGACTGCGCCGACGTAGCAGTTTTGTCACGTAACTGTTACGTCAGCGGGAGATGGGGTCGTCACTTCCCTACGCCTTTATTATTATTATTTTTACATTATTTCGCCATTTTTTAATGATTCGTTTTTTCAATAATTAAAAAATTACTTCGCAGATGCTACTTACCGACGGCAGCGCGGCTATAAATTCTACAAAATTTCAGGGACAGGCGGGCTATACTTTAACACGTAGCGATCGTTCTCCTGTTTTCTAACCTCCATGGTATGGAAACTGTCGAGAGCTGCACGTATTAAACCGTAAGGTTTTATAAAGTATTTGCTCTACTCTACGTGAGTGACTAAGCAAAGTGCGGTGCATAGAGTATAGAGGTAAGGAGGACAGTCCCCCAAAGGAGAATAGTTGAAAATGTGTCCATCTAAAAGCAATAAATAACAGTTCAAACACTCTCCACAATAGCGCTTGAGTAGCTTCAGGGTATGATAAATCAAAATTTTGAAGGCAATAAAATAATTATTGTCAAAAGAATTATGGTGAAAGTCTATGCAATAAAAATTATAAAAAGTTCTTTAAAATTTAGACTAGCTACTGTGGACCCACTCTTATTTAGTGCTTTTATACGGACACTTTTTTATACAGTTTGTACTCCTTACCTTTATACTCCATAATGTAGCCTTTTGTTTAAAGTTGGCTGCAGTAGCCATTTACCATCAGGAGGACTGTAAATTCGGTTGTCACTTCAGTTTTTTTTTTATAAAAAGGCACAATCGTGATCATTTTATTCTATATTTGGCTTTAATCTGAGTCCGCAACTGTTCACCATTGCGTTAGATTTATAAATTTAGAACTGGCATAGTTAAAGCCCATGCTAAAAAGTATAGGGTTAAGCTAACGTCAAAATCTCCAAAATAGTATTTATATTTTATTCACATTTTTTTAAAAACAACATGATGAGTAGTAATAATAAAGTAGTAATAATAATACCTTTGAGGGTAAGTATAATACTAATAAAATATTGACTGAAGAACTCTGTATGATCATTTAATAAATAAAATAATTACGCTGACACACAGCGTTGCCAACATGGAGGTTAGAGAACAGGAGAACGATCGCTACGCACTAATATCTCTATATCTAAAACATAGCCCGCCTGTCCTTGAAAATTCGTCGGTGAATGATGGCTGCGAAGTTAGTTGTTTATGAGTACAAGTAGATGAAGTTAGTTGAATAATGTACTTATTTTCTTAGCGGCATTGGCGAGAAAATTTTCATGCTCCGTAGTTTTTTAATTTTTGACAAAAAAAAATTAAAAAAATGGAGAAATATTTTATTGTGTGTGGATGTGCAAGTGGTTTAGCGTCTGATCGGAAAAATAGACTGAAAATGACTTTTATTGAGCGAACTTAGCAATCGCAGTGCCTCACTTATGGTGTCCATATTTTATGGTACACTATTTTCTACGGCGATTGTTCTCCTGTTCTCTAACCTCCATGCTAGGCATTATAGTGAGTTGACACGTGTTGCTTAATTATATTTAAAAAAAAATATCGATAAAATATGCCTTGGTGTGTTTCTAGATATTGCACAAATAATTCAAGTAATGTTAGCAAATATCAAGGAATAACTTTTTATCGGTTAATAAGATACTTAATCAATATAAAAGAACTGTAGATTAATAACAAAACAAATTGTTCTTAAGACGCCACCTCGTGTCATGTAATATAGATTATGAAATTATGTGGTCATAGATCAGACAATGATAAGTACCTACATTTTTGCTCAGTATGACTTATTAGTATAAGCATAATCGTTAATCGCCAAAAAATGCTCTTTCATATGGTCATATCAGGATAACTACATGCAAAATATTACTGTTGTATTGAATACTAATCAGATTATGATAACTTTTATATTTCAACTTTTGTTTTGGTCGTATTAAGTGATTTAATTTAGATCTGACCGATTTTATTGATCAGAATATGACAAAACATACCAACTTATGATCAAAAATTACTCGGTTAGCGGGAAACATGTCATAATGTGTCGTGTCATTATTGTTTCGCGTACCGCACATTTCGTAATTTATTGTTAGTTTTCGTTATTTCGCCGGTAAAGGAAAATTAATATGGGTTATAATTACTGTTTAAATGATGAGTGTTCGCTGTAAGAAGTTGTTGGAGTTAGCTATGAGGCAAGAAGATTCAGAGTTATGTTTATCATTATTTTTATTGTTATTTTATTCAAAGCGCGTCAGTGTTCATTGCGAGAATACGAGTAAGTATACGTTTTAGTGAGCAATATTGTAACAATTGATATGACTGCTTGTGCCTAGCACATTTTATATTAAACGAACTCTGAACAAAACATAATGATCGTTAACTTACGTAGCTAATCGTTCAAAAGATAAAATACTGGCACCTAGGCCTAACGTTGTTTTTTTTTTTCATTTTAGTATTTATCTGTGAAACAATGTATACAGAACGTACTCCATTAGCTCAGATGGATATCTTGGTACTGCCGTAGCTCGGCAAGATATTTTGCAATCTCTGCCCCACCACTCAGGTAATCGAGTTTAAAGTTCTGATGACAATGTGCAGGATTGTAATTGGTTAATTGCTGGTATATACGATGAACACGTGTCATCATCGTCATCTAGCAAGACATCTACCCCTAGAAGTATTGGAAGCATTGCTGTCCCAGCATTGGTTTCTCATACACAGGATGACGTAAGAAGAAAAAGGAAGCGTTGTGTCGGTATGATGCAAAGAAAACTCCGTAAAGAAAGAACTGAAAAAATTAAAAAGGGAGAAGAATACATAAATCAAAATGGGAAAAAATTGGGTAAATCTGCAGGTGTACTAAAAGAATGCAGATTAAAATGTAAAACTAAATTTACGAATGCACAATTATATCCCGGTCACATCATCTCGAGATCTGGCGTCGATGACGTCACGTTGCGTCGGCGCTCTGATATGGTGCGCAAAACGCATCCTCTAGTAGGATATTGTTATAAACAATAAGATTTCCAACAAAGCAAATATTGTGGCAACGAAAGTGCTAACCGTACTGACGCGCCGTGGCGAGCGCGGGGAGGTGAAAGGAGAACGGGGCGGGAGGTTCGCATTCCAGCGAGGTCTCGAGATAACGTGACCGGGTTGTACAAAGAGTTTTTGCGTATTATCGCGCTATGGAAACTAGGGATATGCAACGTTTACATTTGAGTAACCGTATATACTATTAACACCGCCAAGTAAGAGTTAAACAAGTTGAATACAAAAAGAAAAGAGAAGTATCTGTAGAGTACTTTATTGAAAATGAAGGTAATTTAGTATAAGTTTGTAAAAACTGTTTTCTTAACGTGTATGGTGAGAATCGTGGTTTTGTGAATGGCATACTTGACAAGAAGAAAAAGTCAGATACAGGTATCATTGGACGGGATGAAAGAGGCAGACATGAGCCAAAAATTAAACATTCAAATGAAGCAATTGATTATGTGCGTAATCATATTTCTAATTTCCTTGCGTACGAAAGCCACTATTCAAGACGACACACTACGAAAAAATACCTGGAGACTGGGTTAAATTTACAAAAAATGTATAACTTATACCTAGACCAACATACCATGGACAATATAACTACAAAAATAGTCAGCCCTTCTACACATAGTAATATTTTTAAGACATTCAATTTAAAATTTAAAAAGCCACATAACGATACTTGCCATACTTGTGACACATTTGTAGCAAAAATAAAAATTACAATAAATGACACTGAGAAAACGAGACTACATGACGAACTTGTTTCTCATCAGGATAAAGCAAATTTCCCTTACGAATGTAAATCTTTCGATA
Source organism: Parnassius honrathi (assembly GCA_018247895.1). Lineage (NCBI taxonomy): Eukaryota > Metazoa > Arthropoda > Insecta > Lepidoptera > Papilionidae > Parnassius > Parnassius honrathi. Next base: position 6,532 of record DWHP01002474.1, read on the forward strand.
AATAACGTGCTAAGTCATCAGAGAACACTATCGTTGTCGCTGTTTGTGATTTACGGCAGCGTCTCGCTACACCATAATTAAATAATAGTGTAGCATTTTACAAAAGGAAGCTATGCACTTTTAATTTCACGGTTAGAAATTGTAACACTGGGAAAACTACTTGTTTCATGCGGCATGAAGCTATCGCGCAACGTGGTGCTGACGAAATAGCATCTTGTCTAAAAATGTTCATAATGAGTTTACCCGAAGAAACCGAACACGTTATTATTTATTCAGATACATGTCCCGGTCAAACCCGTAACAACACATTCCCTGTTGTATATAACTACGTACTTACGCAGAAAGTTGGTTTGAAGACTATATATCATAAATTTCTAGTTCCTGGTCACACACATTTAGAGTGAGATGCTGACCATGCCTCAATCGAGCGAGCCAAGAAGAAATATAATGGAAGAATTTCAATTCCAAATGACTGGTACATGCTTGTGAGAATGGTCAGCAGTAAGTTCACTGTGATAGAAATGTCACAAGACGACATTTTTGCATTTTCGAGCATTCTAAAGCCTTTTCTGTATCGTAATATATTTTGGATACGTGTCGAGAAAGAACATCCTTGTTTATTTTCTTTTAAGTAAGCACTGCGAGTGGAAGACGAGTTTAAAATACGTGACATGGAGAGGAAAGCCAGAGTCAGTCGAAATAATCAGCCAATAATGGATGTTCGTAAGGCGTACAATCAGCCATTATTAATAAGTAAAGAAAAACATAAGGATGTTTTATCTTTATTACAGTACATTGATCCGGTGTACCGTGATTTCTATAAGAATATAATAAAGTCTGACAACGACGTAGTAGAAACAGAATTATAATCACTAACTAATAGTGGACTTTAAAACGACTGTAATGAAAGAAAACGTCCTTTCTGCTTTAAAAAAGTTTAATAAAAATAATAAACTCAACACAAGCCGTATACATTTTGAAGGTCCACAAAAACCTATTTTTGTTTCGGAAAGTTACATTGAGAACTAGGAAGCTTTATTTTTTGGCAAGAGATTATGGAAGAGTTTTTCTTCGGAAATTGGATGGATGTCCGCAAATTCACATCAAATCCGAGAGTGATATTAGTGTCTTAGAGAAAAAAGAATGACTAGACATAAGAATTATTTTATATTTAAACGGTTATATTTTATATTTACTTACACATACCACCTTCATACTCTACACTATTTACAAGATAACTTCATTTACGTACAAATTGCATAAGAACGTCATTTCGCTTGCTAATACAATAACATATTTAAATAGATATATTATTAAGATAATATTTCAACTTTATTTGTATATAGAATTATTATTCAATCGACACAGAATCGCATTTCATCTGCAACATGTAATTAGTACCTTTAATGAAAACAGCAACATACGATCGTAACGATAACGATAATAATATTACTTCTGTCGTTGACGGAAGTTTCAATCCCCAATGTAATTTAATTACAGATTCTACCACCACGGTGATGACTCTAGACGTTAGTGAATACACTAAAAATTTCCTATGCATTTTAAGTCACAACATACGTAGTATATACAAAAACTTTGATAGTTTAATTTTATTTTCTTCTCATATTGATATAAATGTCGGTATATACGTATTAACGGGATGTTGGATAAATGAAAACCAGTCAATTCCTTTATAGTACATGTTTTAATAAACAATTATAATATGTACTATACTAAAAATTTACAACAAAGCCGATGGAATAGCTATTTATATAAAAAATAATATCAATGCATCAATAAGCGAACCTGACTTTAACGATGGAAACTGTTCTGTTATTAATATTGAAGACAAAGTTACTATCATATGCTCATATAGGCCTCTCTGTTTTCCTGATCCCAACGTTTATCTAGTCTCTTGAAAAATTATTAGGTAAAATAAATACCAAGACTGGTGTACTAACTGGGGATATGAACATAAATACCGCTTATCTAAAGTCTGAAATAAACCAGCATTATTTAAATATTACGGCTTTTTATGGCCTTATTCAAGGTGACAAACCGACTCGTTACTTCTCAAACAGTTCTTGATCATTTTATGGTTAAATGCAGCTCTCCTTCGAAAACTGTCATCTACGATCAGACTAATATCACAGATCATTCCCCCATTTTATTGTATATATGTAATGAAAATAATATTAAAACACAACATGTACATCGTTACCGTAAATTAGATTATAATGCGATTACGGCAAAACTTAAGTAATTTAATTGGGATGATTTGTACGAAATCGTAAATGTGGATTTGACTACTAACTACTTCTTCAATACTCTTAATAATATTATTGAAATAAATTCAATTCTTTGCACTGTTTCCAGAAAATTTAAACCCTTAAAACCATGGACAACCGCTGGCATTATTAGATGTCTGCATAAAAGGGATAGAATGCATAAATCAGTAAAAAGTAATAATGAAGGAAATCTAAAAAAGTACTACGTAAGCTATAGAAACTGGTGTACTAAATTGGTCAAGAGATTAAAAGCAGACTACTATTAAGATCACTTCCATAAACACAAAAAAAACGCTATAGAAACGTGGAATGCTGTTAGAGAGATCTGCAACTATACATCTAACAATAATCCACCAGCTGAGCTTATCCAAATCAAACCTACTCATGAAGAATCCTTAGATAAAGTCAACTTGCATTTTACCTCAAAAGGTCGTGATTTAGCCACACAAACACTAAACAAGCTTAATACTACGGAAATGCAATTGGCTTCTAAAGCTAAACTTAATAAATCCATACTTGGAACAATAGCATTCTCTTGGACAGGTCCTAGAGAAATTTGTAACGTTATAGCGAGCTTTAAAGCTACGTGTGCTCTGGGCTTAGATAATTTAACTACGGATTTTTTGAAACTGAACAAAGAATTTCTGGCTGAACCCTTATGTTATTTGTGTAATTTAAGCTTTGAGTCGGGCGTATTTCCTAGCGTATTTAAAAAAGTAGTTGTCACACCTATTTTCACATCAACACATAAATACACATTTAAATTACACTATTACTTATACAACTATTTAATTCCATAACTAGATAAACAAAACAGTTATCAGAAAATATTAAAACAAGTATTCTAAAAGTTTTTTATACGTAAACAGTGTTAAAAAACTTTGAAATTCACTAACGACTGTAGTTGTTTACGTCACTCAGGTAGCAAGAGTGACAGAGGCCTGGTTAAGTATTGTCGCATTCCGCAAAACACGTCGGTAATAACTGGTGTTACTTTATTGATTTACAACAATTGTCTCTCACTAGTGTATTTTAATGTTAGAGACTGGAATCTACCTTAACTATCGACTATCGACTATTGGAAAGAATCTATTAATTTGGCGTAATTTCGATTTAAGATGTTAAAGGACAATTTATTTCATCAATTTTTAGTTTTCTTCATAAATCGTTTCAAGTATTTTAGATAAAATATATCCCTCCTAGTATTGCTTTATATCTTTTTGTAAAGTTTTTCATTATCGGTTCAGGCATTTTAAAGATTGGACCGACAGACAGACAAACAATTTTTTTAAAAATGTACCTACGGACTGTAGAGCTTACAAAAATGATTAGAAGAATACGGAATTCGCGAGGGAGTTATGGTTGTATTTGCGGGTGTGTCGGGTAGTTTATAATATATATATATAAATATAATATTGTATAGCAAGGGGAAAAGATGCAAAGTAATACAAACTCCGCAGTGATAAAGTTTTATTTAGCTTACGTGCACGATTTACATTATTATTAATAATTTGCAGGCTATTAAAATGTCAACATCAAAGGAGTGCAACTTCTGTACGCAATATTATTATTTATTCTGTAATAAAACGTTGGCGGCCTTTTGCGTTACAGAGTATACAGAGTATTTTGGTGACGCTTCTGAAAACGAACACGTACTATAGTACTAATGATACCGTTGACGATGGGATCGGGTTAAAATCGATCCCAATGAAAAAAATCATCTTTTCACAATGTTTTATTACCTTTATTCACGCTCCATCATGTTAGTACAGCTAAACCAAACAATAACTTCGTAAAAAAAACACGAAAATACTGAAAAATAAATGCAGCAGTGAAAATGATTCGTCGTTTGGTTGACCAAAAAGCACGTTAAGTTTGTTCCGTAAGCTTCGTATTAATCTACCGTCAACATAACGAAATGTGATAAATGTGGAAAAAATATAACTAAAACTAATCCGGGATTAGAATGTAACCAGTGCGAGAAAATAGTGCACTTAAATGGGAACTGCTCTGGTCTTACTAACAAGCAAAGGAATGCACTGAAGGCCGCTGAGAATCTAGGATGGACATGCCAAGATTGTCTTGAACATTCCCCGAGACGTAGCTCTATCTACATTCCCGGTGACGGAGAGGAAGAGGAAGAGCAAGATGATGCTCAAGATACAGAAAACTATTCCAAAAACGTACAAATTGATATCAAGCGGTTATTGAAAGATATATCAAAAGAGATGGAAAAAGCTCTTCAAAGAGAACTGCGAGACATAGTCAAATCTCTACAACATCAAAGTGATAAAATGGACGAGATGACAGTATTTATAGATGCCTTAAAATTAACAATGAAAGAACTACGGAAGAAAATTATAGAACTCTCTAACAAAAATAATTATTTGGAAACGCGCGTTGGTGCACTAGAGCAACGTTTAAAGGATATGGAACAGACACAACTAAACAAACAAATTGAAATATTAAATATCCCTCATAATAACACGGAACTAATTGGCGAGATTGTCAAAAAATTGCAGATAAATTATCAATCTCTGTTGGCGGTATTGACACTACAAAACGTGTACCAGGAATAAAAGAAAAGCCGGGAAATATTGAAATTATATTTAAAAATGAAACAACATTAACAAAAAGGATCACTGCAGCGAAAAATTCAAAGTTATACGCTCATGATATCGTGGATAATTTGACGGAGGCGACAGGAAAATAGCTTATTTACATACGTGAAGCTTTATCTTATTATAACAGGGAATTACTATGGGAAGCGAAACAAAATCTAAAACCAACCTACAAGTACGTATGGTGTAAACGAGGTATCATCAGAGCACAAAAAGAAGAACAAAGTGACATCATCATAATCCGTCGCCAAGAAGATATAGCCAGACTACTTAGAATCTAAGTAGGTAATTCGCTAATAGTACATTTATATATCAACGCATATTCTCTTTTTATAAATTTTTAAGCTTACATATATTCCCATATACACATATTCAGAATAAAAACAATGAATTTACCTAATAACGTAACTGAATTAAAAAACTGTACTAACCTAACTGACTTTATTCATAAAATTCACCAAAAAAATAATCTAACGTGTATACATTTTAACATAAGGTCACTAATTACAAATTTTTCTAGTTCAGAACACATTATAGTCACTTGTCCAATTGGTATTGATTTAATTATTCTATCAGAAGTGAATACCCCTGAACATTTAATCGATCTTTTCCAACTAAAGAACTACAATATGCATGCAAACCTAAGAAAAGACAGAAAGGGAGGCAGAGTTATTATTTACGTACATAAAAAACATAAAGTGTCGACTACGATAATAAAAACTTTATATTTTGAGGGAATACTAACAAAAATAATCACACCTACGAATTACACTTGCAATCTACTCGCTATATACCGTCCGCCTAACTTAAGCAAACACCTATTTATACACGAATTGCAGCAATCATGCGACATAATTAATAAACGCGAAGACTTTTTTATAATAGGAGATTTAAACATTGACGTCGCTGTGGAAACACCTATAAAACATAAATACACAACAATGTTCTCGACGTACGGACTTGTGAGTGGGATCTCTGAATATACTAGAATTGAGTTAAGAAATAAGATAATTAGTAAATCGTGTATTGACCATATATTAGCACGGTCCCACTCACAAGATGTATACACTGCGACACTTAGAACCGTACTGGCGGACCACTGTGCGACAACATTCGCTTGTGTTGGATATCAGCACTATATAGAGGCGGCTCCTAAATTTAAAACATATATTGACCACAAAAAAGTGTCTGCATTATTAAATAAAATAGATTGGGAATCAACGAAAAGTAGTAGCTGCCCCGTTGAGATATACAAATTTATTAAAGATAATTTTAATAGATGCTACAATGATGCCTTAACCACAATTCGGAAAAAAATAGAACATTACTGAGGACAGAAAATAAATGGATTAATGAAAGGACTAAAAGGGCATGTGAGAAGAGGGACTATTGGTTTTCTTTGTGGTTAAAAAATACTGACGATATGATTATTAAACAAATATGTAATAAAATACGAAATTCGACTAACAAACTGATACAAAAAACAAAAAATTGGTACATCAAAACGGATATATATAATAATAAAAATAACCAGATGAGGCTTTGGCAAATACTGAATAAGATCACGGGGCGGACAAGTCCTTCCAACGATAATATAATTTTAAATTCATTTGAAAATGAAAAAGTGACGCCACTTGATATCGCTAATAATTTTGATGAGGCCTGTCAGAAAAGTGTTTCAAGCATCATAACTTCCTGCAATCGGCACCTTTTAACAACGAACTTGTACAAATTGCCTGTAAACGTAACATTTCGATATCAATAGGTTACTCCAAGCTCAGTAGCTAAAATAATAAAAAAGCATTGAAACGAACAAAGCACCAGGTATAGACAAAAAATGAGCAATAGACTTAATATCCATTGCGGACAAAATATCGGTAACCATAGCCGACCTAATAAATGCGTGTATAGAAAAAGGCAAGTATCCTATTGAATTAAAAACCGGAATTGTAAGGTTCGTACATAAAAAGGTGGGATATTACCTACACTAGATAAAATAATTGAAAAATATATAAGTAAACAAATAAATAATTTCTATGGTCAACACTCAATTTAAAAAAAAAGTCAGTATGGTTTTCAGCAGCATAAATGTACCACTCAACTTTTATCTTCTTTCACTGAAGACGTAAACAATTATCTTGATAATAAATAACATGTTCTGGTTGTATTTATTGACTATAGTAAAGCGTTCGACACCCTTAGACATGACTTATTGATTGAAAGGCTTGATGAATGGGGACTGCTAGGACCCCCTTTAAATTGGTGCAAAGATTATGTTAAAGAGAGAGCATATAGTGTTAAAGTAGGGAATGCTACAAGTATAAGGAAAACCGTCACACATGGTACCGCACAGGGATCTGTGCTTGGGCCTTTGCATTACTTGAACTGTTAATAATGTTGCCAATGTAATTAAAAACTGCAAGATATATCAGTTTGGAGGCGATACCTGCATATTTGCAGTAACAAAGTACAAACACTAGTACAAACACTAGTAGTACAAACTATTTGCAGTCGCAGCGGAAAACGACATATATATGGTATTACAGAAATTTCAAGAAGATTTCACTAACCTTTTGAAATGGTCTCACGATGCGGGGCTAATTCTCAGTGCCACGAAAACAAAAATGATGTACATTTCATTCAGTCATAATAGAGTATCTGTTCCGTTAAAACTCGTTGCCCACAGCTACCAATGTCTTCATAATAACCTTACCTTGGACTCTTAATAGACAGTCGATTTAAATGGACGCACCATATTAATAAAGTGTGTGATAAGTTAAGGGCCATACTTGCCAAATTTTCTGTCGTTAGGTATAAAGTTCCCTTTCCTATACTATTGCCCCTTTATAAATCTCTGGCCGAATCAATAATACAATACGGATTAGGTAGCTATGGTAGAACCTGGAAATCGCGTCTTTGTAGAATCCATGAATTACAACTTAGAATCATCAAAACAATTGTCCCCCCTAAAATCAAACAACAATATAAAG
>DWHP01002475.1:0-14429 GCA_018247895.1 Parnassius honrathi
TTCCTTGCCCTAAAACCCTCTCAGAAATGAGCGGAGGCCTGTGCCCAGGAGTGGGACGTATATAGGCTGTAACTTTTTTATTTTTTTTTATCATATTCGATTTGGTGTCAGTGACGAATCAAATCTACATCAGTCATCATGTTCAAACATATCTGTGGTCTAAATTGGAACAATTTATACAGTAGTGCGGCTCATCCGGACAATCTTCGCAATAAGTTACCACTCTTTTGGGTTTCTCGCGTGTACTCTTCCAAATTGGGCACAGTTTTTTTTATAACGTCTGACGGAATATTTTCGACAGGCAGAAGCCAAAACCTTGCTTCTTCCTTAATTCGTACTTTAATCGCCTCGGCCTAGCGGAGGCACCAGATTCCGGAACTCCCTATGTTTATCGGGTACTCAATTGCTAATCTTTTAGACCGTTTTATTGTCTTGGGAAGAGGAGTCGCATAAGAAGACATTTGATCTTCTGATAGATCAACCGCTGATTTCGCATGATTACAATCAACCACGATCTTTGGTTTTATTTTTTCTTTGCCTCTTTTAAAAATTCTCCTGAAACTTATGGAGTGTTTGGTGGACAGAATCAGCACATCTCGTTTGTCCTTCCATTTCATAATTATTGTCATTCCTTCGTAATTTTCTTGAGCTGAAAATTCGCCTGCTTTCAGCTAGGCTTGAACGACTATTTGCGGTAAACCTCGTATGTTTTTTCTTATTTTTCCTAAGAGATGAGTTTGTCCTGCTAGCAGTTTTCGTGCCAGATTCAAGCTGGTATATCAGTTGTCGGTGCAAACAGTATGTCCTTTGTTTAGATAATCGTCACACAGAGCAAGGACGACATTAGTTGGTGTAGTGTTTACACAATCGTAGTTTTTGCCAGCATAAAGCACAACAACGGCGCCGGCAGATACAAGAAAGACCGGGTTTCGCGCGCTTTTGAATTCAAATGGCTGACAAAATGGGTGACGCGGCCCCAACGAGAATTTTATTATAGTAGCGCCGCGTTGGCCGTATGTGGCTGTCACAGTTTTTATTTATTTATTTTACTATTATAATATATAATATGTAACAAAAACATCGTAATTAGATTTTTCTTAGATCCTGTGACAAAATTAAAACAAAGAAAAATTACAGTTAGGTCATTTGTTAGTACGGCATTATATGTGTTAAGAAATAAATATACTCAATATTAAGCGATATAAAACACAATCTTGCAGGCGTTTCTAGAATCGCTAGAGCCATTTCCGGGCATGGACGACAATGAAGTTACAAACTACCTTTATGCTAAGAGTCTGGAGATTGAACCACGGCCGCCAGTGAAACAAATGCCTAAATTTGTAAGTATTTGTTAAATCATTGGATGATGATATGAATAAGAACATTTAAAACGATGTGGTAGGACCACATTGCAACTGTATTATGGTTGCGGCATGAATGGGTCGGCTCGGGCGTTGAAAAACCACGGTCTCATAGAACACCAGCGTGTACCAGCAGCTTAATCTTACTGTGCTTTGTATGGTAAGAGTAGAAAACTCTTATTATTGGTAACGAGGCAGTCTTTCGCCTTCAGATAAAGCTATCGTTATCAAGCGTGACATACAGGGCGAAATCCTCCCTATGAATAATGTATGGGGAGACCTATGTGAAATCGGAATGGTGTAAGAGATCCGTCGCTCCATTACACGATTTCGTTCTGTGGGGGTCATAAGAGACTACTATGGAAAAAGCCAAAGAGACATTGCTTCAGCAATTAGCAATTAGTTGGCAATATTTCCAGTTTCCTAATGCTGTGCGCCAACCACTACCTCTGCTGAGCCAATTTGGTGCACCTGAAGGTTTTTTTGTTTGAAATTGGATAGGACTATTTGCTCGATATCACTTTTCCTTTATAAAACTCAATCCTGTGATCTTGTATTCACTGTATTTTATATTTTAAAACTATATTTGTTTTCCATTATCCGCGTCAACTAATGTTTAGATAGGTCATAGAACTAAGCACAAATTTGTATGTATAAAGCAAAGTGTGAGGGGTATGTTGTGTTGCAGCCGCGCAAGTACCCTGAACTGTCGCTGAAGCCAGTGAAGGTGTCGCGGCGCTCGCACGACGCTCACCACTCCGCCTCGAGCGCATCCAGCACCGATGATAATCTTAGTAAGTCTACAAAGCTACTACTGTTTTTATTTTTACTCTTCCTATTTGCCTTTTGGCCTTTATGAGTTCGAATCTCAGTTGTAGGCATTATTTAGTAAAAGATAGGTTGTATTGTATTATCACTATACAATTTCCTCCCTAATAACGTACCTCGTCCTATAAATCTTAAGTCTTTGTACAAAAGGAGTGTGAACTAACACTCCTTTTATACAAACTTTATCAGACTTCATATCCATTAATAACATTAAATTGTCGTACTTTTAGCGCTTACCGTCCATTTTATCACTTATTATACTTGCAATAATTTTGTAAAACTACTATATGCTAATTCATTCGAAAATAACTGCCTATGTAATCTCTGAAACGGAAACTAGTCGATTACTCCGTGTGATTTTTATGAAACTTGACGCTGGCGGAATCCACAGGAAGTTGCCAAACTAGGAAAAAAAAAAGGTAGGTTGTTATTTAGAAAAATAAACTGATAAAATAAAATTCTCATCGCGTATGGGTAAAGCTGAATAAGTGTTAGAGTGTACGAGTTTTATGTTGTTGATAGTCAGTTAGTATGCAGTTGATAGCTCCAAAAATATTTAGTTTGTTCTTGTCCTTTACAAAGCATCATCTTAGTACTTGTGACAATAGTCGTGGCATACACGTGAATAAAAATAGAATGCGGCTCGAAGGACCAAAAATTTATGGTTTATTTTATAACAAATTACTTTTATAATAAATTGTTTTCTTCTTGTAATCATAAATGCAGTAATCAATTTTTGAGATTTAACATTTTTTTAATTTTTAGTATCTTCATTCATCACTATATAAAATCAATTGCTGTCCGTCAGTCTCGCTAAAACTCAAAAACATCTGGTTATAATTTGATGAAAATTTTTGTGTTTGAGTAGGTCCTTGGATAGTGTAGATTTACAATTGGACCCGATAGGTGGCGCTGTTGTCGAGATTCGGAATTCACCCGTGTGCAGCCGGGTAGATCGCTTGTCTTCAATATAATTATTACAACAGACCTTCACAAGTCCACTGTTAAACATAGGCCTCCCCCAAAGAATGCTAAAACACATGGTCTTAAGCTACTTTCACTCATCAACTTTCTGTATATCGGCCTGGTGGTGGTGTACATACATAAGTCAATAATTTAAATAACATAAACAAGGCATGGTTTAGCGTAGTACCCATAGCCTTGTCTTGTTTATTCTAAAACTAAATACCGACAGTCACTCTGGCATCGCCGAGGGAAATATGCAAAGAAATCAAACGCTTTCTAATAGTTCAATTAGGCAGGACACAGTTACAAATTGTTATTATTAATTTATTAATATTTTTAGTAATTTATTTATGATGATTTTATATCTACCCAATTTTAGTTTCTTTTCGTCATATACCCCTCTAAATATCGCGACCCTCCTGTCTGTAAGCTAAGCTGAACTGCAACGTGTAATGAATACGACTTGATGCACGCAGGCGTGTCGCAGCTGTCGCCGACGGGCGGCGGCGCGTGGGACGGCGCATCCGTCGCGTCGCTGCAGCTGCACCACGACGACAAAGGTACGCTCTAACGAACTCCTTTATCAATGATTTCATGTCTGTTCTTCGAGTGTTTATTAGTATTATAAAAACGTCGTAAGTGACTTCTAAGAAGCAACCAAAAGGTATGCAGGAAATATCTCATGATTTCCGATAAATGGCGGTATCCATTTCAATAATGTCCTTGATAAAAAATTCCTGACGGGGAGTAGAGTCGAAGGTGCGAAATGTCCGTTCGGCAAGAGTTGATTGTTATTATGGAATCGTCTCGTAATAGCGACAGTTGCTAAAACGCGCGCCGACGCGGCGGCTTTTTCTTTAACAACTCTCGCCAAACTTAAAAGAAAAATTCTCAAAATCTAAAACAAAATATTCTTTGTACCTTGTATATGATGTAAATCAAAATAATATTATTTACATATATATGAAAATTTAGCTAAACACAACTCATTTAAAACTTTTAGAATGATTTTTTTATAAAATTGAAATGACAAACTACAGTCCACTTTTTGATAAGTGGCTAATGCAGCCCATAGATATCTGCAACCAACTTCAAAAATATTCATTGCCATCTCTGAGGTTAAAGATGGAATGCCTCACATCACCACGCCCTGTAATTATATGGTATATTTTACCTCTTTATAGACTGCAGACTGGAATACTGTGCTCGCACTGTTGCGTAACGATTATATTGTAGGTAAAAAAGTGGTTCCTAGTTCCTACACAGGGTGAGTTCTACCCAGAAAAGGAATTTACCACCTCCTTTTATAAGATAATCTGTTAATTATTCAGGATCTCGTAGTGAAGAAAGAGGCTCCCTGACTAGTCCGCGCCTGGAAAGATGTTCAAGCAGCTCCTTAGGACAACTTGGACAATTGAGTCTCTTCGATAAAGGCCTTGCGCTGTTCGATAAGAGCAAATCCACCGTTGTGCTAAATGCAAGGCAAGTACTATAAATGAATAATATTTATTTCAATTGTAAATTTTCATTGGTTAATTTGTTTTACTAGTGTTTCTTTTAATTTATAGTTATTACTACTATGACGCAACATTATTTGTTGATTGATACCAAAAAACTTAAAATATGAATACAAAAATCTAATATTAAGTACGAACTTCATGCTGCACTTCTAAAGAAGGGCTCTTCCTTTGTGGAACAGATTTGCCATAATCGCCACGCTCGGCAAGTGTTTTAGTGCCATGAGGTATTTCTGGTCCTTAGTCCCCTCCTATGACATTCACAGAATGAAATTGCGTGATGAATTCTCTCACGCCAGCAAAACGACTGAAATTATAAGCACAAAGTGGAAATTTGCTTTTCTTGTAAGTAAATTGAATGTATTTATCGGAGTAGGCATGAAAAACACACAATCCGTTTGGTGGTAAGTGGATGATGTAGATTATAGACAAATGCATCCTTCCACAAATAAAGAGTCTGTTGATGCTGAGTAGTGTTGATGACTAAGATGCAATACCTTTTTACCAGTAAATAGGTCACCTTGATAGTCTGCAAAACTGTTTTAAATTTTTGTTGATAAAGATCATAACAATCAAAATACATTACAAATTATAAATATTTATATATGTATAAGAGTTTTGTGCCAGATTGATTTCCTAAGTATGTTGACACATCATTTTCATATTTTACTACAGGGTAGATCAAATCAACGCTTAACAATATTAATGCCGTACATTACTACATAATACAAAAAACAAATTTTACAAACAACAAATTTAAAATCTATGTGATATGGGAATGAGTGTGTATGACTGTAAGCTCTTTTACTGCTCTTTTGAAAATCCTTGATCTTGGGTCGAAAATATCCAAGCCGGAGTCTTTCTGTTTAATTTTACCGTGGTCCTGGCTTTTCTTTTGTATTATTTAATTGATCGATTTTATTTAAAGAAAAATCTTTTGTATTACTTAAACATTTTAATAGTATTTCCATATATTTTAATAGTAATATCGAATTTAATTAATGTTTCAAATAAAATAAAATAAAATAAATAATAAATAATATACACCAGGATCGACGCTCATAATGTAAATGTTAGCTTTTAATCGCAAGAAAACAGTAATTTGATATAAATATACAAATTAAACAGTTTTAGAATGATTTCTTGTGCTGTGATACCTTGTTTCTCGCTAATTTTTATATACTTATGCCAAAAGTTTTTGCGACATAAAGATTGCTGTATCTTTTGAATTTGATGGTCTAGGCTAGTCCAGTGGACAATAGACCTTATTTGACCTCAGTGGACAATAGAACAATTTAATATTAATTTCAACTTAATAACTCTATCCGCTCCTGCGAAAAAGTTTGAAAAGGGGTCAAAGACGGACCGACGAAAGGACTACAAAGTGGTCCTATAAAAGTTCCGCTTTTTATTTGAGGTGCGGAACTCCAAAAAAAGATAAACTAACATCGTCTCATGACATTCGTCTGGTTTGAGCGAAAAAGAAGAATGTTTCAGCATCTATCATTTGTTACTCAAGCATTTCACACTAATTCCACAAAGCGGGCGCACGAAAGAATAAAGGCAGCTGTAAAAACTTCCCCACTTTACACAAAGTGGCACAAATGAAAACACGAGCGAGGAGTAATCCACAATTACGGAGCGACATCGGTAAGAGATTCCGAATAAAATACATAATCCGGCTGGTAGGGCCACGCGTTACATTCATCGGAATCGGTTTGTTCTTCAGTCAGCTGGAAAAATTCAGACGAAATATTTTCCAGTTCAAGTAAAAATTAATTTCTAGCTCATCCCGGTAACTGAACATTGCGTATCGTTCTAACGTATCTAAAATTATATATAAATCTAATTTTGGATCTTTTGATGTTTATTTAATTACATTTGCTAACGTTCAGTGGGCCACGGATTAAAATTACGTAAACGTAATTTATTTCAAAGCAAACGTGTACGCAAAACATATTTTGCGAAAATTTCTTTTGTAACTTATTTTTCTCTACTGTAGAATAGTGCAGTGTATTCTTAAATGACCGTGTTTAAGACGGACTCTTCGTTTTAACGTAATCGTAAAGTTTTAATAAATTTGCTAACTTAACGATTATTTACGAGTCTAAATATTAAATAGTTCGACTACAGTGACCAAAAAGTGATTGAATTCTGCAAAAATGCAGTTGATAATCACATTTTTATTGCGAATTTAACATGTGTATGTGTAGGAATAAAATTAAAAGTATTTCGAGGTCATTTCAAGACTTCTAACACGAAGTATGAAAGCGAGTGGGACACTTCCTTGCTCCAAAACTCTCATAATAATGAGAATGTGAAGCTTGTTTAGGTGTAACTATATTTTAATATAGGCTGGAGTTTGCGTATACGTTAGAGAGGAGGATGCCTTGGCAGTCGAGTAGGTACGGATCTGTTCATCCTTTGGCTGCGCGTAGACAGCGACGACCATCCGCGCGTCGAAGGATGCCTATATAGGTCCCATAGCGATAATGCCAAAACAGACCTATCGACTACATCCAAATTCCTTGCTACATTAAAACTCACCCGCAGAGATCGTGATACTTGGCAATTTTAAACTTCACCACGGTCCAACGTATCAAAATGTCTCGGTTCACATTTAACCGATCATGCGGGGAAATCAGCTTATGATTTTGCCTTGACATGTGGTCTGAAGCAACCAGTTACTACGTGGTTTCTAGATGTGAAAGATCATACACCTTCCCTGTTGAACCTTCTACAGACATATCATCCGGATGAATATCAGGTTTCCATCGACTGCCTCTCGGATCTTCGGGTAATTGTCTAATCCGGAGTTGGGTACCACTCATGCTCCCTTCACGATTGCGTTCTGCACGCTGCCACCGAGTTTGACATTACAGTTCGATGGACTGAGACAGAATGCGGTCTTCCTACAGTAAGTATCTATATTCTATATATATTTCTTTGCATCCTACCCATGGGGTCGGGTTTGCATCTTGCCGGATGACCACAGCGCTGTTGTTGAATCAGTCACTGAAGTGGTGCTACAGGGAATGGAATAATTTATTCCATCATCTGTAGTAATCATCGGAGGCAGATCTCAACCTTGGTTTGATCGCTCCTGTAATACTGCATTACGGAGAAAGCAGGAGTTTTATCAGGCTTGGCCTGGCGCTTCGGCGGTTCAGGATATTAGTAAGCTTAAATAGAAGAATAACTTTGCCTCTAAGTCTTTCATAAGAGTTATTGCCAAGCCAAAGTATAAGCACGTTGGCAAAATTGGCGATAAATTAGTTCGCATTCCTTCGGAAACCAGTCTATTTTGGTCTCTCGCTAAGGCCGTCACTCCACAGGGAGTGCGACACACTGGCCCAAGCCGCAAAAGAGAAAACCGATCTTCTAGCCTCTCCTTTTGCGTCCGACTCGACTCTCGATGACGGGAGAAACTCAGCGCCGACCATCCCGCGGTATGAATGCTCTATGACTGATATGCGATTCATACAGTACTCAATACGTAAAACACTTCTGTCTGGACATTCACAAGTCGAATGAGCGTGACGGAATGCCCCAATTGTGATGAGGACGTATGCTCCAGAGTTTACACTGGTTATGACGCGTCTTTTCCGGTACTCCTACTACCTAGGTATGGTTTTCAATTCATGGAAGACAGCTTTCGTGCACCCGATCCCTAAAAACGGTCACCGCTCTGATCCGTCTAACTACAGGCTTGTCGCCTTCACCTCCTTGTTCTCCAAAATAATGGAGTCCTATATTAACAGCCAGCTCGTGCAATACCTTGAGGAGCACCAGCTGATTAGTGATTGCTAGTACGATTTTCATCGGAATCACTCAGCTGGTGACCTTCTTCTATATCTAACACACCGACGGGCTTAGGCGATGGAGTCCAAGGGGAAGCTTTGGCGATTAGTTTGGACATTGCGAAGACCTGCAATCGGGTTTGACACAAAGCGTTTGTCTCGAAGCTTCCTTTCTATGGGTTTTCCGAGAAATTATGCAATTAGATCACCAGTTTTCCTGAAGATCGGCGTATCAAAATCGTAGTACATGGTGCATGCTCCGATTACAAGCCTATTAATGCTGGTGTTCCACAAGGCTGCGTGCTGTCACCAACGCTGTTTCTTCTTCATGTCAGTGATATGTTGCAAACCGGTAACATTTGCTATGTAGACGACAGCACTGGTGATGCTTTATACACTGGCCGTGCCAATATTTTCCCGGAAAATGTCACCGAGTACTAAAACAAACTTTTGTCTGAATTCAAGACATTGTTGATCAGTCTCGGATTGGGAGCAACTAAATCTAGTAGCGCAAACTTGTGCTCCAGAAGATACAAGTTTGCGCGTTTACCGCCAAACGAAATGGATTTGTCGTATCTCCTCAGTTTAAGGGCACACCTTTGTTGCCTCAGCCAGTATCGGAATCTTCGACGTCGACATATCGAATGACGTGCAGTTTCGGTGTCACTTGGAAGAGAATGCCAAATTGGCTTCTAAATAGCTGGGCGGACTCAGCAGAGTGGGACAGTTTTTCATGCACACCCCCTGCAATTTTACAAGCAGCTTTTTTTTGTTCGGCTGCCATTTTCCCGGACCAATACGATTTAGGGACCTTAAAAAAAAGAGCCTACTCTTTTTAAAAGGCCGGCAACGCATCTGCAATTCTCTGGGTGTTGCAATTGTTCATGGGCGACGGTAGTTACCTTACAATCAGATGAGCCGCATGTTCGTTTGCCCCATCTCATATAAAAATAATTGCTAGGACTAAAGTGGTCATACCTCTTTTATGCCAAGGACAACGTTAGTTGAGTTAATGAGGTGGTCGATATAACAGTTTTATTGATATTTTTAAGAAATAACAATAGCAAGGATGTTGATGAACCTTAGTTACTACATGTAGAAATTTTTGAAAAATTATGTTTGGAGGATGTATTTTAGTATGTATTATTCTATAATAAAGTTTTGTGAGTTCAAACTATTTACTTCAAGGTCGACAATGCAGTTGTTTTCAAAAATGTGACTTTAGTAGTGGCCTTTTCTAATTCACTTAGTTCATTTTGAATAAGCGTTATATTTTTATGATTTAACCCCAAGCACGATGGTTTAACTATTTACAACAATCGCAAATATAGATCATGTGAATAATATTACGGTTTAATCGCGTTAACCTATTTTTAATACCCAACGTGTATAATATACAACTTTTGTGTTGTATAAGTAAGAAAATTCTTGATAGGTTCGTTAGTTGCTCAAATACTCGTAGGATTTTAGCCAAGTTTGAATTTTCTTCGTTTAACTTGAGGGGTCGTTTCGACTGTACATTCTACAAAGAAATTCCTAAATTATACTATGAAGATTAAAATTATTTCTAGTCGACATCAAAAAAGGAGGTCCACAATTTGACTGCGTTTTTGTATGCATGTCACGCGATATCTTTGTTTTTCTTTATGTGAGAGGAATCGCAGATGCGTTGTCGAACTTTTAGAAAAAGTAGACTGTTTCCTGTACGGTATATAAGTCGTATCGGTCCCGGCAAATTTTTTTTTTTGGTAATCAATTCCACAAGGAAGTTGAATGTCAAATTATTGATTTCTATGTCACCGTATAATCTGCATTCTAGTTTGATTGTGATAAAATACGTTACGTTTCTTTAGTCCACTCAAGAGGGTCAAATAATTACTTTTAATTAAAAGTAAAAACCGATTTCAAATTGCTTAAATAAATAAAACAATTTCCACATAACAGCTTCTGAAGTCGTGGCTTTCTTTCTTCCATACATAAAGTCTTAGCACCGACTTCAAAAGCTATTAAATATACGATTTTTTTAAACTCTTTGAAGCCGGATTTTACTCACTACTAACAATCGTATTTTGAAGTGTGAAATGAAATTCAATTCAATTCATAGGTTAATAAAAATACATTATTACAAACTGATAAAAATAATCATATACATTGCCTAAAGATCTACCTTTATATAAAATGATAATTAAAAGAAAATAAAATTATTAGTACGTAAAAGTAACGTTATTTTCTCAGAATATAGAAATAGAAAAGCAAAACGAACTTAATAGACTAAGCTAGACTTCATGGCTTCTTAGTTAAACCTTAAAGTTAAATACTTAAAGAAAAAGTCCAGACACTAAAATACGAGAAAAACACGGTTAGCAATACTGCAGGCGACGGTACGCGACATTGTTACAGGAGACTCGAAGAAACTAAAGATCCACTTCTATTATCCGATAGGGCGGGCATGGTATCATTCAACTTTTTTATTATCTCGGAACTGGTCAATGGAGCGGCCCCGAGCCCTGTCCTATCGATCTAGTCAAATAACAGAGGGTGTACAATGGGGAATGCTGTAATTTTATGTCCGAACACTTTTGTTTTGAGGAAGGTTAAGTGTGCTCTTTATTTTATGTTACGACGCTAAGTATGTCGATTTCTTTGTTTTAATAAAATAAAAGGATTTTATGTTATAAAGATAAGTGTGTTCGTTGAGTATAATGGTATTTTGAAATTTAGAAAACGATTTAGTCTCTGATAATACTATAAACACGTGTTGTACGACTAAATTAGACCTAATTAAAGTAAAATTAAATGTACCAGTAAACGAAGTGTAAGATGACTCCCAATTAGTAGAAGTGACGACCTAGTGAGATATACAGGAAGTTCATGAATGCATGTGGCTAAGCAACGTGTATTGTTATATTCCGTCCTCGACGGAGTCTTACGAATACTCTTACTATTAATTTTTTTACACTTTGTATAGAATAAGGGCGAAAAACGAGTACACAGTTCACCTGATGGTAAGTGGATGCTGTGGTCCACAGACATTTACATTTATCCTCGATTAAGAATAAAAACGTAGATGCGTTGTCAATATATATATATATAAATTACGTGTCACGTTATTTGGTCGCGATGGACTCCTAAACTACTTAACCGATTTATAATCAAATTTGCACACCGTGTGCAATTTGGTCCAACTTGAGAGATAGGATAGTTTTTTGCTCACAAGTGACCCATTTTTTTTCCCGCAAATTTAAGGATTTTTATCAGGACATGTCAATATACATGTCAGAATATGAATATATATACAGTACCTTTTTTATCGTCTGGAAAAAGGGTTGGTAGTGTGTAGCATGTGAGCGGAGTAGATGCCTATGGCACTGATATTTCAGACAAAATTAAAACAGGAAGTTTTGAATCAAATAAACAAATAAAATAAAATCTATTGAAATTTAAATCATATCCACCCTGCTTTACGAACAGCAATAAAACAATAAATTTAATAGACATCATTGACCTTGTCACTTCGCGTGGTCACAGCCTCAAGGGCAAAGGGCAAATTAATTGTACAATTTTTTTTATTAAAACTTTAATTCAAATGTTTGGCTTTTATTTTTTATAAAATATCAGTGCCATAGGCTTCTACTGCGTTCACATGTTACACCCTATTTTTTCCAGACAGTAAAAAAGGTCATCCAGTATATATACAAGTATATGAAATTATTTCGCTAAATAATAAATTCGCTCTTTTATTAAATAATAATTTGCTTGAAAATTGCGGGGAGAGAGGTAACATTTTCATACTTACACATGGTACTCCAGGAGGGTCTTAGGAAGTAATTAGTTCGCTGTGCCGTTTTAGAACGAACTAGTGGATTTCACATGTCTTTGAAATATTTATATTCTTCAAAAATGTTCAGTCACGATGTTTTCATTCATCGCTATATACATGGGTAATTAGCACCAAATTTCAATTGCAATTAACAATTTCATTGGTGCCGGGGATGACTGAGCCCGGGTTGCTCAAGTACTATGAAATCTACAGCGAGCGCTTTGCTCCCGAGCTAAATGACTCTAACTTATGTTTAACTATTTCTGTCGTTTCGAACGCTTTGCAGTTTCCATGTCATTGGTCCCCTCGTGATCATTTTTGGGCGAGTGGTATTCGTACTTCATTGGCCAATTCGAACCTACAAATTTCTACTTTTGCAGTTTGAGACTTTAGACATTGGGAAACTGTAGCTTCCGTTTCAATTTGAAAAAGATACAAAATAATTAATACCCATTAAACACATAAACTTTTTAAAAGAATATTCTTGACATAAATAAGTAAAAATTTAATTATTTGTCAGCCAGAATCAAATGGAAGGCCGCCATTATACCAAAGGATAAACCAATTATCCGGATCGAGACTTTGATAGGCTCTGTTCAGATTCAATTTTTCAACACTACCTCGTTTAATTTGGATAATGGACCCAAATAATTCCAATCCAATCCTACCACAATACGACGTGACAGAAAATGCTTTGGACAAGTCCAATTGAATTTCAAACCCAATTGCTATTGAAGTAGTATTTTTTTAAATACTTTTTCACCAAGCTTTCTTTGCATTTTTTCAGGCTTAATGATAAAAGTAAGTGCAAATTATCATATTTAAATCTTCAAATTTTATTATATTAGTTTATTATTTATAAATGGCAACCCGCCACGGGTTTGCGTGGATATGATCTATTATTGTGACGTTATTATAATTATCGAAGATATTTTATAGAATTTATCAAACACTATCGTTTTTATCAGTTTTATTTTTTTTCATCTGAAGGTTTTCATATGTAATAAGCCTACACTCCTCCTGTTTTTTTATAGAACTGGGGTGACAAGCGAGCACCCAGTCCACCTTATGGTAAGTGGATGCTGTGGCCCATAGACATATACATTTAATCTCGATTAAGAATCAACATGCAGATGCGTTGTTACTCCTGAAGACTAAGATGGAACGCCCCGATTAAAGTAAAATGAGTCTTCGGTTTTCTACAATCACCATACGAAACACAGCAGCATCAAGCTACTATTTTACGCTGGTCTTCTGTGAGAGTGTGGTCATTCCTTGAACGAGTTGACCCTTTCGTGCTACAACCATAATCAAATAAAGCTGCGGCGTGGCTTTCTCTTGATTGTGGCGTATGGTGGAGTCTCTTATTTCAGTTTCAGTTATACAAATAAATGACTCAACTTTATTTGTAAAAGTGTCGATACATACGTACATATATAGACTAAACTATTTGTATGTATATTAACAGATGGCATAAATTACATATGCTCTAGGACCTAAAAAAATTACCGTGTCAGTTATTGATATACATAATATACATTATATATTAATGCACATTATATACATTAATATACAGGTACCATAGATGAATAAAACTTTATTGTCATTAACATGAATTTGATCATATTTCATTTCTAAATATGTTACTGTAAATCCAACGACTTACTATATTCTCGTTTAAATAAAAAGGAAGTCCACCGTTCCGTAATTAAAAATCGCATTTATCATCCAGCCATAATGTAACTCAAAAGAGTGAATCTTTTGCAGCACTACGCTTCAATATCTGTGGGCAACAAACTTAATCAAATAAAAAAATACGTTCGGGAACGGCTTGTGGCTACAAAAGGGAGACCTGATGTTTTCTAATTAGAAGGGAGGTAGGATTGGGTAGCAGCTGGACACTATATGTTCCTATATAAGCAGTAAGTCAAATCGAGGATGTTCAGTCTTTATATTCAATTAATTTTATGTTTTAATTAAGTTTTGTTGTAAAATATAGTCTTTATTATTTTGAGGTGTTATCACAAAATATCTGCGCCCATTTTCTGTTTCGTTTCCTTTTGCACGCATCATAAGAGAAGAGTTGAGGTTGTGCTCTGCTCTTACCTAATGGAAATCCAGTAATTTTCTAAGCTAA